>CM070009.1:3939672-3997261 GCA_036247105.1 Cirrhinus mrigala
ACTTTGGATATCAATTAAACTGTAAAATAAAGTTTCTAAGGTCCATACTATATAATTTGCTGAAGTGTACATTGATGTGTCATTGAGTGTCCTCTGTTCTTGGTAAAGTCACTCCTAGAATCGAGGTGTGATCAACGACAAAAAATTTAAAATATATTTCATAAAGAAAACACTTTACTTAATTAAAAACGTTATTAAATTAGTCAAATTATACATTTTTATTACACCTATTTGACTATTTTCTCCTCAAGTCCACTTACACTTTTGTGTCACAAAAGTTAGTTTTAATAGTTAATTTTAGTTAACAATGCACCATTAGAATTAAACGTTTTCTTTTTGCAGGTAAATGATCAAGGTTTTGCTGGTAAGTTTAGTCTATTTAGTCTATGCTAGTAGATGCTGACAGTAAAGGCTGCGAAAATTGCAGTAGTGTCTCATTCACTCTGTGATTCAGTTTGAACTCACCAGTGACCCATATTAACTGTGAGTTGCTGTACCATGTTTTATAGGCTGGTTTTTCTCTCTCTGCTCTGCACACATAAACTCCTGTGTGTTTTAGAGCAGCAGAACTGATAGTGTAGTTTCCTCCAGCTCCTCTGCTGCTGTCTGAGAGCAGGTTATAATGATATCTTCTGTCTGTAAAAAGAGAGAATGTTTAGTTACCTGTAGAGGAGCCTTTAACCTCACAGATCAGAGTCCCTGAATCTCCTTCAACTACTTCTGTGGAGAAACACTTAAAACTACTCTGGAAACTGCTATAGAGAAATCAATCACAAATAACATATTAAATGTTTGTGTGTTTATAAAGAGATGATCAAACTCACCTGATATTGTCAGTGTAACTGCATCACTGATGTTTGATGTTCGTGATCTTCCTTTCTCTGCTCCATAACAGGAGTATTTACCTGCATCAGACTCAGTAACAGGCCAGAATGTGTGTTCCTGTTTATCACTGAAAGCACTGACTGAACCGTCTTTATACCAGCTGTACTGCCAGCTAGTGACTCCTTCACCATCAATGTCACATCTGAGAGTGACTGTCTCTCCTCTGAATACATGTTGATCAGGTTTAATGCTCACTTTGGCTTTTGGTCTTTCTGTACAATAACAACAACTGACAAATAATGAAAATATTGTGCTGCTTTTACTGTATGAACACAGTTACTTGATGGTAAAACACATGCTAAATCAGGATAGATTATTCTCTATAACTGTTATAGTCATTTATAGAAGATCTGTCAAAATACAGTCGTTTTTATATACCTTTTTCTATTTTATACATATATTTCTATACATATTTATTTTATTTCTATACATTTACATACACGTTTTTCAACACGTTTATCAAAAGTATATCTTGTCTCTCACTGTTTTGATTTCACAGAGAATGTTAGAAACATATATTATGTTTTTAATAGTTTGATGTTTTTTTTTTGTTGTTGTTGTTTGTTTCTTGTCACACCTCAGAACTGTCACATTAATAATTCAACTTGTTAAAAAGTTTTTTTTAAATCAATGAAATGGAAATAATTTCTCAATTCATTTGGTTTGTAACAGTTACTGTAGAATCACATTTTCATCATATTTAATGAAATATATGAATAAAATTCACTCACCTTCAGTGTGTCGAGAATAGATGTTTGAAATCAGCACTAAAAACAAAAAAGAAAAACTCATTACAATGTGAACATTGAGCTAATGTAGAAAGAATGTAGAAAGAAAGAAAGAAAGAGAATAAAAGAAAGAAAGAAAGAGAAAGAAAGATAAAACAGAAAGATAACTATAAAAATGAACAAATATTAAGATATTGTGTAGGTGACAGTACATGTATATGACTGTATATGAGTCCACATAAACATTAAAACATCTGACTGATATTTGACACATTTAGTCATAACAAACTTTATTCATAGAACTTCAAGCCAACAGTCTGATCACAAGCAGAAGAATAAAGACAAAACCTTTTACTAACTGTGTATAGTAAATATTACGACAACAACAACAATAAATGCAAAACAAACCAACAGAACTGATTCAACAGCAGAAAACTGAATGAACAAATACACTGATCTACAGAGCATTTCTCTTTCACAAACAGCACTAACTGCACACTTCCCCTCTCAAACTCATTTTTCACTCATATATCATGGACTAGAGCTGGATTTAAAACCCTGAGAGCAGCAAGAAAAGACTTAAATCCAAGAACACTGAAACACTTCATTTACATAATATAATAGCAATTGTAATCCACTGAAATACATTCAGAGAAAATAATACTCACAGAGCACAAGAGGAAGTTGACTGAGCTCCATACTGACCAAATGATGACAGACGGTTAAAGACACAGATTGTGTTAAAGACTCAAGACTTCCTGAAACCTGCAGTCAGATCTTTAGGAACATCATGACAGATTAAAGACATACAAATGTACCTCATGTGTTATAGAAAAACTTTTGATAATGCTGATAATCTGGTAACATGTTTTCTACAAAATGTCACACTTTTATAAACATTTTTTACAGAAATGTTGTGAAGATTAATTCAGTATTAATTTAAACAGCATTTATTTGCTTTTATGAAAAGTTATACTCTGGTGTGTTTGAAGAACAACGGGAAATGAAACATTTTGATGGTTCTTTATTGTAATGGTGATATTAGTAATTACAATTATGTATTTAAGTGAAAATAAAGTGAGCAACTGCTGCTCCTCCCTCACTGGTTAGTGAAAGAGAACAAACCAAACCACAACTATGAGCTCACATCTATTTATATCTATCAGGCCTCTGACACTGATGGTGTTGAGTTTAACTGATACTGTATATTTGTACCTGTGAACAGTTTAATATTCATGCACAAAGGCAAGGGATGAGACTGAAACAAATTTAATGATTATGATTCCAGTTCCTCTTAATGAATGGACCTTCTTAAATTGCAACATTTTTTTCAATTGTTTTAAAGAAGTTGTTATTTCAACTCACAGCTCACAGCTCACAGAAATCTCTTTAAGTGTGTAAAAAAGTCATGAGTCTTTTATTGTCATTTGAACAGATCACATACGGTGGAAAACTAAGCAGTGAAATGTGTGAGATACTGTAGACTCTGAACATCAACAACAAAAGCACAGAAATGGCAAAAGTATAATTTAAGTCTGTAAAAGTCTGTAAAAACTGTATCAAATCTGAAGAGCAACCATTATTTTATTTTTCTTATAAACATTTTTTTTTTTTTTTTTTTTAGAAAAATATACATCTGACATGTGTGAATATTTAACTGAGAGGATGATGTGAAAGAGGAAGTTCTAGTTGATGGTGTTATGATGCCAAAGAAATGACATGCAGTGTTTAGAGAAGCTCACACCAGTAGTGCTCAGATTTTGTTTCTTCTTGCAAAATGAGAAATGTTAGTAAAACTAAACTTTTAAACTAAATTTTAATTAGTTGAGAAGCATCAATATCACTGTTACTATCATATTTGTATCATATTTGGTTAAAGTTTTTTATTTTTATTTTATTTTTGCATTATAAATGCCAAAAGTCATAAACGTAACATTTTCTAAAGTATTTCTCAAAACTATTATCTCTGTTCTTGTGTTTCACACTCTATTCAGCATTTGACCCCATGTGTTCCTGTTCAGCAGCATTAAAAACCATCAACGAAATCGACAGTGCTCACCATGTGAACACTAGTATGCAGCACTTTTACTGTGACACTGCATGAACGTTTTAAAAAATCATCAGTTCAGAATATTTTAAGACATGTTTTTTTAATTAATTATTTTTATTTTTATTTTTTTTTTAAGAAAAAATGACCAGTTCAAAATAAGAAAAACCTACAAAGCATTACAGTGATACAAGTCAGAAGACTTACATTAAAGAATGAGAAACATATATACGTATAATTTACAGTGTGGATTCATGTGGTTATAATTTGTGAAGCAAACAAACATCACAGCTATACTAAACCTTATATTAGCACTGAACTTCTTTACGATAAGTGTGTGTGTGATATGAACCATTGCTATGCTGATGACACACAGCTCTACTTTCATTTCATGGATCCCACAGTACCTACACGAATCTCAGACTGCCTGGTGGACACTTCAGGATGGACAAAAAACAATCACTTAAGTCAATCTAGTGAAGACAGAGCTTTTTGCTTCCAGCCACTCCAACAATACAGCACAACTTTATAAAAAGAAAACTCCCTGTTTCCTCAAACGAGTTTTACTTCAGATTAATAGTCCACCACACCAGGGGCCGGTTGCATAAAAGGTTTAGACTAGTCTTAAAAAGTTAGACGGCTAATTTTATCTTTAAAACTGTTCATAATTGTTTTAATTTAGTTACAGGAAAATGTAGATTAGTCTAAGTTGAATCCAAAAAATAAGACTTACTTATTTAAGAATTACTCTTTGGTTAACTGCTAGTTGGTCAGACAAGGACTTAAGACACTGTCTTAACATAGAGGCTAAGTTTATGCAACTGGCCCCAGATGTCACCCAGATGTTGCATTACAAAATAAAAGCCCTCCTAAACTCAGATTATACCTGTTCTCTCTATGACTTTGGATAGCTCTAAAAAAAAAAAAAAAAAAAAAAAAAAAATCTTGTTTCAAGACTTGTTTCAGACCAATTGCAGCTCATATTGATAGTCCACCAGCCCTGAGTGTCACTCCCTCAATGTCAGGACTGTCTGATGTTCAATTAGAAAATTTAAGCCCCCCAAAACTCCTATATAATTCAGTTCGTCTTAAAAGTTACTTAATATTTAACCACTCAGGAGTGCCACACAAAGTTAAGACTTAACTGTTGTATAATTGCAAATTAAAAGCCCTCTAAAAACTCATTATAATTACATTGAAAAATCCCTTAAATTATTAAAATAAGAATAATTTACATTTATATTAAAAATATAAATGCTGTTTCTTTGGGTTTCTGAATACAGACAAAACAGTGCACTTATAATTTTGGTCAGTCCTCATCAGACAGTCCTGAAATGAACATATGCTATCATTTCAAGATGAAACTGGCCTGTGGAATCAAGGAGTTTTCTTTTAATGGGTTTCTGAATGTATAGACCAGGGGTGGCGAACGTTGGTCCTGGTGAGCCGCAGCCCTGCAGATTTTTGCTTTAAAAGTGCACCCACTCTTATGGGAGTTTTATTAGGGTTGGAGCTGAACTATGCAGGGCTGCGGCCCATCACCCCTGGTATAGACAAAACAGTGTATAGGTATATTGATCTTTTCAGGGCTCATATTTTGTAATTCGACATCAGACAGTTCTGAAATTTTCAATTATGAGGTTTACTAACAATCAGAAGTGACAGTTTCCTTTTTATGCTAGAGTTGATCGACATACATTTGCATTAGTTTTTATTTTGAAATTATACATCAGATACTGTTGACATTGTGTGAGTGGCATTCTGATAAGGTGTATCATCAATCTGAAGTGAAAGTGGTTTGTGAAAACTCCCTGTTTCAGAAAACCAGTTTCACTTCAGATTGATAATCCAAGACAGTTTGATGTTGCATTACATAATAAACGCCTCATATATAACCTGTTCTGTCTGTGATTTTGGATAGATTTTGGATAAAAACAAAACTCCCTGATAATGTTGCTACACTTTCAAGGATCAGGGAAATCCCTCCTCATGACTCCACCTACAGGCTAAAATAAGTAAGTCACACACAGAACAATTCCTCTAGGTGCAAACTTGTGTAACAATAGCTTATTACTCAACATTTAAAGTCATTTCAGACCTATTTTTTTTTTTTAACATTTATATTATTTTAAATGTATTGATTTATGTCTTTTGCTTAATTATTTTTTACTTTTTTTTCAGTTTATTGACACAGAAACTGGCTAAATACATGAATGCCAAAGTCTTCAATCTTCAGTCTTGGCTTTCTTAAGCCAACATAGAGACGAATTTGCTTAGACTAAATATGCAATACAACAACAAGACAATACTGTGGAACTAAACAAGACACAGGTGGTGAACAATCAGTAACGACAGAAACAAACAAAGGCAAAGCCTGTTAGTCATCTAAGAAACTAACCCCAAAAAAACCAAAAGTGAACTAGAACTCAGAGACAGTGGGATGACAAATGACAAAAAGTGTAGCTGAACACAAACAGAATATGACACTTACACTGTTTTCTCTCAGCTGCTTAGACACTAAAATCTATTATATATTAGCCAAATATCACAAATATAGCTGCATTTTCTTGTGTTTCACAACTCAAAAACACATATTCAGCATTTGACACCATGTGCTCTTCTTTAGTATATTCAGAAACAAAATATTAAACTTATTCATAATGTTATAAACATTAAAATATTAAACTTACTTTCATGATAAAATAATACTGAAAAGTAACTGAAATAGCAGTAATGTAAGATGAGCTTCCAAAGCTTTATGAACAAACAGTTCAGTTGAGTCAGTGTGTTATCAGGCCTCAGAGAGACATTTAATCCATGTCTCTTTTTAAAATCAACATGAAATGATAATTTTTTAGCAATTACAAAGAAGAAAATGTATGTAATATCCTTTTTTGTTTTCAATTCCTGTTGGGTAAAATCAAGTTTTGTCCTACATGCTTTCTCGTTGAATATCCTGTTTCACTCAGAAGACCAAGTGTTTGACCACATGCACGTTCATCCAAATAGTATTAATGACAATATTGACAGTAATGATAATAATTGTTGGTCAGTAAAATATGATTATAATACAGCTGTTTTACCTTTCATTCTGCAGCATTTGATAATCAGCACAACTGTCACTAGCAGATATGGACAAACTGCCAGTACAGAACTGAGTGTGTGGAGGACAGAGATCTGAGATTCTGAATGAGACACTGAAAAAGAGACACACAAATTAACTTTATCAAGCACTATATCTGAATAAGAGCAGAAGTTGCTGTGGTGTCCTGAATGATCACTAGGACACAGCTGGGTAGTTGCTTACTGGGCCAAGTCAAAACAGGTAAAGTCTCTAATTCTAGAAATGGGTTGGATCTTTCATTTATTGAACTAGTTGAATTTTATCTAATGATTTGACTTCCTAGTGAAGTCCTAGTAGCACAAATATCATTTTATATTACTGCACTTGTTTAATCAACCTGTTTTATGCACTGATTGTACACTTCCAGTGAAATTAATAAATACAGAAACACAGATATTAACAGGATGACTGTTCTCTCCAGATTCAGACTGACACCAGTACACTCCAGTGTCTGATGTGATGGTGGAGCTGATTGTCTTGACCTCAGAAGACAATTAGAAGACAATGAAAAGACAATTAGCCAGACGGCCCCAACTTTTTTTTTTTTTTTTCTTTTACGCCCTCAGGGCCGGCTTCGGGCCCATTTTCATGTCATAGTTCAGACACGGGCCGGATTTCGGGCCTGTTTTAATTAAGCTTCTCCTTATTTTTATATTTTAGATATCCACCAATTATGGTGATGAAAAAAAATCCGTGCTGGTGGAAACAACACAAGACTTCACTTTCGCTTTTCTCTTTCGAGACTGGCTCAGAAGGCGTTTAGTGTCTCCTTCTCAGCAGCAGCGAGCGCACTCTCAGCGCAGCTGGAACAGTTCCACATCCAAGTGCACACAATAAACTAAAGCTTGCCGCAAAGCACCGGCAAGAGTTATTATCATGAATGTGCCGGGGGGAAATAGTAAGGAGATTTTAAATTATTAATTAATAACTCATACTTCACTCATATATCATCAACTACAGCTGGATTTGAAACTCTGAGAGTAAGAAGAAATGAAAAAAAATCCAGGAACGCTAAATTACTTGATTCTATTCATAATATAAGAACAGTTAAAATCTCTAAATGATACAGGAACATTTCAATAGTGTTTATTGATCTACAGTCTCACCTGTGACTGAGATCCAGCTCTTGGGTGAATCTCCTCTCTCTGCAGTAGAGGCTGACATTTTTTCGGGAATCCCGCGGGATGGGAAACAAAATCACTAATAATCACGGGATTGGGACGGGACAGGAAAAAATGTCAGCGGGAGTGGGCGGGACCGGGAATCGTCCTATGAAACCCAACTTTACAGACAAATATACCTTTTATATATATATTGTAATTTTGAACTTAATTCTAGTTGACCCGTCTCTTTATTCTCTCCTTCTGTATGCTTTGGTGTGGCTGGTTAAGCAAGTGAGTTCATGACGGACAGATCGTTAACGACTGGTAATACAGCAGGCGATCCAAATGCTCACCTATCATTCATCGACCATATGGCTTTTCATCTGAAAGATGTATGTAGTAGCAAGTTTACATGGCCGCTCAATCTAATGTTAACCTAGAAAAATGTGCGCTTTTGAAGTGTCTGTGTGAGTGTGGAAGCTGAATAGTAGCGCGGTACTGCATGACAGAGGCGCTGTTGCGCTCACTTGCTCTTAAAATACCGTCATTTTTGGTCATACAGATAAGAGTGATAGGCATCTTTCGAATTTGTAAAGACTCAACGTTTATTTGTGTGCACTCAGAAAAACGAGGAAACGTTGCGCTTTTGTAAACAAATTAAAGCAAAAAGGACGAGCTTTCTGCCGCCTGTCTCTGTGAACTTGAGCGCGTCACTTCGAAACTCCGTGTATACTTGCTTTAGAGACATGAAAAATATATCTATAGAGTGAAATGTCTACTTTCAAATGGACCAATTAAAATAGGAAACGTGTGTCTGCATGAATGATTTACGTGAAATTTAATGTGTGTGCAATGCACACTGTGCATTTGTTTAAGATGGCTTTCAGTTCAATAATAATAATAATAATAATAATACTAATAATAATAATAAACAAAATTTTGCATTTTTATTCAACTAATGTAAAAAAAAAAGTTACGGGCATACTGTGATCTGTACTGTATTCTTTACTGTAACTGGCAGATTCTAGCCAAAAAAAAAAAAAAAAAACATAATACGGGAGTGGGAGGGAATGGGAGTCATTCTTCCGGGATTGGGACGGGACGGGATTTTTTCCCAGTTTTTTCGTGGGATTGGGATGGGATGGGATTTTTTTTTTGTGGGAGTGGGACGGGAGAGATTTGAAAATCCACTCCCGTGTCACCCTCTAGTCTGCAGTAGTAGAAACCCTCATGTGAATTTGAAACAGTAGTGATGAACAGGACTCTCCAGAATCACAACAACTACAGAAACAGAGGAAACATGACCTGACTGTAAAAAAAAAATACTTTTACATTTTCTTACAGGACTTTTTGGTATCTCTTGCCCTTTGAGTGTTTTTTTTTTTTTTTTTTTTTTTTGCCCACTAATGTTTCCTGTACTTGTTAAATGAACCTGCTTTACGCATCTATTGTATGCAACTTACGCAATTTCCATTGAAATTAAGAAATACAGAAACACAGTCTCACTGTGTACAGTGATATTAACAGGATGACTGATCTCTCCAGATTCATTCAACTCACCAGTGACCCATAGTGGTTGTTTGTTGCTGAAGGTTGTGTAATAGGCTGTTTTTCCTCTCTCTGCTCTGCACACATAAACTCCTGTGTGTTTTAGAGCAGCAGAACTGACAGTGTAGTTTCCTCCAGCTCCTCTGCTGCTGTCTGAGAGCAGCTGATAATGATATCTGTAGTTTGTAAAAAGTGAGAATGTGCAGTTATCTCAAGAAATAAGTTATTTTTACACATCACCTTTTGTTGGTATAATCAGAGTACCTGAAGATGCACATGAACGCACGATAACTTACCTGATGAAGCAGTTTCAGTATACAAGATAAATACCCAGCCTGTAGAGGATCCGTAAACCTCACAGATCAGAGTCACTGGATCTCCTTCAGTCAACCACTTCTGTGGAGAAACACTTAAAACTGCTCTGGGAACTGAAATTGAGAAATTAATTTTGTTACTTGTTTTTAAAACTTAATCAGGTTAGCTTGAATTGTTGTTCTCTATAGCTGCTACAGTCACTTATTCATTGTCTTATGAATATTTTTTATTGTGTAGCAATGACTTTCTCTATTAAGACATTTACCACAACCTTCTGACAGTTTTAGTTTCTTCACTAAAAGTAATTTAATATTTTTATATCAATACAGAGATCTGAGCAAATAGCTGAGCAAAATCATATTATTAAAAAACTAACTATAGGGGTAGTTCACCCAAAAAAAAAAATAAATAAATAAATAAAATATATAACATGTATTTACATATAAAAAGTATATATATAACAGTGGGTAAATACATACATTACATACATACATTTACATACATATAAGAATTCAGATGCAAAACCAGCTAAAAGCTATCTCGGTCTGCAACATTTTCACACACCACTCAGAACAGGATAAGCACATGTGAATTCTTTGGCTGTGGATACGAGAAATGCATATTCAAAAGTTGTTTACTATTTGCTAATTTTTTTTTTTTTGTATACTAACTGTAATCATTTATGTAGATTAAAGTAGCATTGTTAAAAAACGCCCAAAAATATTTAATAGTTGACATGCAAAACCTAAATGACTGCAGTAAGAGGTCATGACACTTTTGCTTTTGCTTTTGCTTTTACTGTGACACTGCAAGAATGTTTTAACAAAGCAAATCCAGTATATTTTAACAGGCACTGTTTCTTTAATTTTTAAAAAGAAAACATGAACACTACACAATATGAAAAACATACAGCACATTGCAGCAATACAAGTCATAAAGAATACTCTTAAGAATAATGAATAAACAAATTACAGTGTGTTCATGTGGTTGTAAAGTAAAACAGATAAACATAACAGAGGCTACATAAGAGATACAAAAGATAAAGAGTCGAGTAAAGTGAACATTATTGTGAATGATAAGAGGCATCCTTTATCTTATGCTCTTGAATTGTTGCCATTTGGCCAATGATATTGTGTTCCCCGATGCATGAAAAACTGGTCCAAACTGTCTTTTATCCCCCAAGCAGTTAAATTCTCAAAATCTCCTTTATTTAACTTAAATTTATGTGCTTCTCTTTAATATTGACAAGATATAAGCTATTCTTAGAAACAATTAAAAAAAAAAAAGTATTGAAGGCATTGAAGACTTTTATAAAAAATCAATTCTGTTCAATCTGTTCATAGATATTTATACATTTTTATATTTATACATTTATACATTTGCTCAGCCATAAAAATGAATGTCGTGTAGCATCACATTTATGATGACCAAGTCCCGCTCATGCTACATACTAGCTTTGTAGCAATTAGATCTTATTTTGCTGCAATAAAGATATAAACTACAAGTAAATTACAGCAAAACAACAGTTTGTTATTATAATTGTGAACACTTATTCTCATTTCTAATTAAGAACAAGCAAGCTACAACAGAAGTCAAATACAATTTGACCAATGAATGGCTTTCCATAAGTTGTTTGTTGTTACTGAACAAGCAGTTTTAAAATCTAAAGATTATACTCACATAGGGGTATTTATAACCAATGAAATGTTTTTGACAGCTAGAAAATGCAACATTCACTATACATTTATAACACAACTTTTTTCCAACCTACAATATTTCCATGATTTTTCCAGACCTGGAAATTGCAATTTTAAAACTCCCTGATGTTTCCATGATCATAAAAACCCTGCTACACATACATTTAACATCAAGAAGAACACAAGAGAAACTGAAACTTTCACAACAGTTAAAAGGCTTTGTAAACTGATGTAACCTTTAAGAATACAGAACAATCTAAATCTAAACTCGTCTGCAAGCTAAGACTCAACATTTCTCCTTGGATTGTCATTTTGATTGGTTAAAACTCTCAAGACATTATAAAAATATGAAAGTCATGAAGAAATTTAAAGAAAATTTCTTTGTTGAAATGTTAAAAATTCCATGGTAAAAACTAATGTTTCAATGGTAAAAACTAATGTGGGTATAGCAATGTTTCTCTGATGACCAAACTGATCATGCCTATGCTGCACCCTATCTGGAATGACATACATAATTATGTATTTTCAGAATATTCATTACTATTTCTCATTGAAGGTGAAAATATATTTAAAATTACAGTAAAACTACAAAATTAAAGCTAGAGCATAGCTAGAAAAAAATTATATTCATAATATACATTTACTTGAAAGACAACTCTTCCAGACCTGGAAGGGAAGTTACAATTCTAAATTGCCTGGTATTTCCAAGTTGTCTATTACCATGTTACAAATACATTTTAAATCAAGAAGACACACACAAAAAAGCAAACTTGGTCACTTAATCAACATTCAGGAAAAATGGGCCTTAAGCTGAATAATTTGTCTCTTTTAGTCTAACGAGTAGCTGCTGCCTCTGCTGGTATCAATCAATAAGAATAAACACTGTGCAGCACTAAAATATAATCTACCTTTCCTGTTGTTTTTTTTTTTTTTTTTTTTTTTTTTTACAATGTATAATCAGCTCACTGGTTTTCAAAGATCAACATGCCTCGCTGAAACACATGAAGCTTTGCGTCACTAATAGTAAGTACTGATGAATCTATTGCCATCAAGTGTTCAGTATCATAAAGATGTTAAAGCATTGATGATCCTGCTCATTCTCCAGCCCTTCTCAACATACAGGAAACTTATCAGCATTATCATGTCATTTTAAAGTTTCTCCTCTAGGCGTTTTTTTTTTCTTTCTTTTTTTTTTTTTTAACTTGAGCATATGTCAGATTAGATCCAGCACCTGAAAATATAGAAATTAATTTACATTTTTTATTTTGTACATATTTCATTTAATTCTTAAATTCTCAACAATGGGGCAGAAAATTCAGGATATGGGGCAGAAAATTTATATTTATATCATTTAATATAGTTAATATCACACAAAGAGTGCCTTTTTTGTACATTTTATACAACAGTTCAGTAAACTAGAAGTTAACATTAGACTTACGTTTTAGACACCATATTGCCTATTTTCATTCCAAACACAGCCACAGCACTGTTTTGCGTCTCTAAACTGTCTCTACTGGCGGTTGTAATTCCACATTTAAAGTACCTTTTCTTTCTTTCTTTCTTTCTTTCTTTCTTTCTTTCTTTCTTTCTTTCTTTCTTTCTTTCTTTCTTTCTTTTTTTTTTTTTTAATAATTTCAAATATCAGCATTCAACGTTTTAGGATTAAAATATTACAACATTATTCATGCAATTGTAACTGCAGGTTAAATGCATTCATGTCCTGCATTAAACAGTGGGTAAATACATCTAAATGCCAATTCAGATGCACCGTTTGTGTTTCCTCTGTGTTGAAAAGATTAATTTTGTTGATAATGATTTTATTTGTGTGGTAACAGCCTACAATGTCTTATTTTTCTAAGTGACTTTATTGATTAAATATAAGAAATTGACACAAAACATAATGCACACTTTCAGAAAAAAGGAATGGTTTTATAAATGGAAAAAAATGCCCACAAAAGGTAAAAAAATCACTTTCAACTTGTTTGATAATATTAATTTCCTCAGCTAGATATGTAATTCTTCTTTGCTTAGTGATTGTTTGGTACACTGATCAAAAATAAGCTTGTATCTTAGAATTAGGCTTTCTCAATGATAACAAGGACAAGACATAAATATTAATCATATTTATATAAGGTTATTTATTTATTTATTTATTTATTTATTTATTTATTTATTTATTTTCAAACACTGTTTGACACTTACCTTAATGGGTCATCAGATTCAGTTGAGAGTAAACCGTGTCAGAACCTTCACTGGTTTTCCCTAAAAGATGCCAACAGTTAATGTAAACAGTGCTACTGTGTGTCCAATGGTGATATGAAATACATTATTATATTTATACAATCTCTACACCTTCCACAGAGAGAATAAAACAATTTTAAAACAGTTACAAGTCTGACCAAATTACCTCAAAATCAGTGTATTGTAATTTGCATGCAATGACCTTAATGGATCAGAATTTCACAGTGAACCGCTGCAAACATGTGTTTAGGAAAATACTGTGATGGTTTTTGCTACTATTTACTGATCTGGGAGAAATTAAAATCAAAGGGGGTTTTTACTTGACTTGATGTGACATAAGAGCTGAGACTTTTGTTTTCAGTTTACCTTTGTTTTCTCTCTTTTTCTTCTGTTTCTCTGTTGATTTGAGTTCAATCTCAGCATAGGTGACTTCAGTAGGTCCACTTGCACTGTCTACAATGAACAACAGAGAAAGGAATAAGACATTTGAGTTTGCTCTGCAAATGTCGAACAAAGTGAAATGTAAAACAAAGAGAGATTCAATTATTTATAAAAGAACTGCCTTAGTAAATGATCAACATGACATAATTACCTTCTGTAACATCATTAGTTACCTGTGCTTATGTCTTTATTAATTGTTGCATCAACAGTGTCATACATATGAGCAGTTCCTGTAATAAATAATACATCTTATGAATTTAAGCCCACAGAAAAATACTGTTTTCATGTTGACAGTGACTTAAAAAATAAAGCACTCAGATAACTATTTAATGTGCTATTAACTTTGTAAATTACCTAAGATATATTTCATTATGCATAACTTGTTACATAACTTCTTGTTACTGATAACAAAATAAAACAAATGAAGTCTAATCGAAATATAAATGTCAGTTACACAAATATCATGTTAAACTTTACAAGAGTGAATTGTTATTTAGTAATCTATCGTTATTTAGTTAACAGATCTGTTCTGTTAGTTGAAAGTTATTTTTAATTGTATTCAGTCTCAGTCTTGTAAATATTTATTGGTGTTTATTCATGGTTAACAGGTAAAGACTGACCAGACAGCAGTGTGTTGTATCCTGTCTCACTCTGGTTCTGCTCTGATGTCTGACTGCTGTTCTGCTGTTGACTGACACTAGAGGGAGACTGAGATCTTACACCTAGTCAAACACACAATGAATATATAAATGTTCTGAGGAAAAGGGGTACAAAAATAAAACACAATAATATTCATGACATCTAAATCTTCACCACTCATTAGATTTGTTTTTAAAACCCAGTGAGCTGCTTCACTGCCTATGTAGGGAGTATCCTGAGTGAAGCAGAATGTGAAAAATTACTTATCACTTTATCTATAAAGTTACTTGTGCATCGTACAAATATTGATGGAGTGGATGGAGAACTTGACTTCAAATATGACATGAATGTTTATTGCAATTTTATTAGTACTTTTCAGTATTGAATAAATAAACAAAAGTTTGTTTAAGTTGGTCTCCCAACCTGAAAACAAAAACTCACAAGGTTTAGGAACAGAGCTAAAGTCTGCAGATGTGTCAGTGAATTTTAATATGACAGATGATGAACCTTTGTTGTTTTTGTAGCGCCAGAGCAGGACCAAGAAGACAATGATCAAAAATGTGACAGTCAGTCCTGCAGTCACTCCAATTATCCTGAGATCGAGTTTGTCAGATCTTGAGGCTACTGAAGTTGAGATACGTACATTTAGATTTACATGCTGTAAATGATACAGGAACATTTTAATATTTATCACAGGATGAACAAGACTATCCAGAATCACACCAGATACAGAACAGAGGAAACATGTGCTGATTACAAATAATAAGACTATATCAACAATTTGGTGACAATAATATAAAACATAATTTTTAAACACAGACTCACAGTGTACAGTGCAATTCATAATGAAAATAATGTGCTGCTTTTACTGTATGAACACAGTTACTTGATGGTAAAACATATGTTAAATCAGATTAGACTGAATTGTTGGTCTCTATAGCTGTTATAGTCACTACTCTCTGTAGTTTTACTTCAGAGAAACCCCCTTCCAAACCATGACTGATCCACCTCACATCTCAGTAAGAGATGTGAGAGAGTAACTGAGTCTCCAGTGAACAATGAACTCTGTGGCTGCACAGTTAGAGTTGATGTGGGAATATCTGTCAATATAAAGTGATTGAGTTGTGAAGTTTTTCAGCAAATCTTATCCTCTCACTGGTAAATCATTAGTGCATTTTAATTTCACAGACAATGTAAGGAATACAGATGCTAGCAGCAACTATGGGGCTGAACAATGTCAACACTTGGAAGTAAGATTTTTATTTTTATTTTTCAGTTTTAGGGGGAAAGTGGGGTCATATTTCAGACATCTGTGTGTAGCAGGAATAGAGGCTGTTTCACCCTCTCATAGCATTAGACACAAAACTACATAGTACCAGAGGTTCACTGCAAGCATTATAGACAGCTTCATTTATTGTAAATGTGACTGAAGGTCTTGTGTTAAAGCTTGCAGCTCACTTTTAGTCATGTGACTCCATTTGCACTTTACATTTACAATGACAGAAAGAGAGAGAATAGGTAGTGCTGAATCATTTGCTCAGGAAAAAAAAAAAATATATATATAATCAATACTTGCCAACCATGTACACTGATACTTTGTCGCCAAACAAAATATTACTATACTATGCTGTATCGATTTTTTCTCTCATCCATTTTTATCATCACAACACAAAACTGTTTAGAAAACTTCAAGCCAACAGTCTGAATACAAACAGAGGAATAAATGCACACTTACAAAACCGAATGACTGAACAAACACACTGCTCTACAACAAACAGAGTACATTTCTCTTTCACAAACACAAACAGCACTAACTGACAACTTGCTCTCTTAAACTCATCTTTCACTCATATATCATGAACTAGAGCTGGATTTGAAACTCTGAGAGCAGCAAGAAAAGAAAAAAAATCCAGGAACACCAAATTGCTTGATCCATTTCATAATATAAGAGCAATCAAAATCTCTAAATGATACAGGAACATTTCAATAGTGTTTATTGATCTACAGTCTCACCTGTGACTGAGATCCAGCTCTTGGGTGACTCTCCTCTCTCTGGGTGTTTGCAGTAGTAGAAACCCTCATGTGACTTTGAGACAGTAGAGATGATCATCTCTGTAGTTTGATTCTGGATGAGTGATCCATCTTTATAGAAATCAGCTCTGAGGTTTGGTGGGGTTGTAAACTGATATAAACAGCGTAGAGTCAGAGTATCTCCTTCAGTCACAGGATGAACAGGACTCTCCAGAATCACACCAACTACAGAAACAGAGGAAACATGAACTGACAAATAGCAATAATGTAATATGATTGTATCAACAATGTGGTGACAACAACAACAGTGATAATAATAATAATAATAATAATAATAATAATAATAATATTACATTTTATTTAGAGTGTTATAAAACACTGAAGGACACCTTAATGACACCTTAATGACAATGAGAAAATACAAGACAACAATACAATCAAAGCAACATCTAAGCGATTCAACATTAAGATAATTCATAAAATAAAATTATTTAGGAAAAGCTCATTTAAAGCAGCATGTTGCTATGCGGTTGCCCCCAAATGAGGGCTTTGTGAATGGAAACGAATGAATAAAAACTGAAACACAGACTCACTGTGTACAGTGATATTAACAGGATGACTGTTCTCTCCAGATTCAGACTGACACCAGTACACTCCAGTGTCCCATGTGCTGGTGGAGTTGATTGTACATGTAGATCCTGTTTGTGATCTCCACACTGATGATGAACAATCTTTCAGCTGTCCACTGTCTGTGTATCTTCTCACTGTCCATCTATCAGAGTTACTCTGGTCCTCACAGCTCAGAGAGAGAGAGACAGATGTGAAGTGTTGAGTTGTGTTGGGACTGATGATCAGAGACACTGGAGGAGAAACACCTGAGAAGACAATCACAGCTACAATTTGGAAATCAAGTCAGGTGAGTTTTATTAACACTGTACACAATATACAAATTCAAAACAATTTTCACAGAAAATAATTATTATTAATAATAATAATAATAATTAATAATAATAATAATTAATAATAATAATAATAATAATAATAATAATAATAATAATAATAATAATAATAATAATAATAATTATTATTATTATTATAAAAATAATAATAATAAAATACTACAGTTCTGATATCTGAAATAAGTCTATTTTTTTATTTCTATTTAAAACTTCATTAACAAAATAATACCTTAATGTATTTGTCATTATGCAATTAACAAGTAACTGTGACAGCTAACAAAAACCTCCATAAAGTGCTGGAGAAAAAAAAAACAAAACAAAAAAAAAACCTATGGATATCAATCAAACTGTAACATAAGTTTATAAGGTACTAATTTGCTGAAGTGTACATTGATGGAGTGTCCTCTGTTTTTGGTAAAGTCCCTCCTAGGATCGAGGTGTGATCAACGACAAAAATTTAAAATACATTTCATAATGAAAACACTTTATTTTCTAAACACTTTAATAAAATAATCAAATTATTTTATTTTACTACACCTATATTTGACTATTTTCCCCTCAAGTCCACTTACACTTTTGTGCCACAAGTTAATTTTAGTTAACAATGCACCATAAGAATTAAAACGTTTTACATTTATAGGTAAGTGCTGCTTAGATTAGTCTATTTAGTCTCTGCTAGTAGATGCTGTAACTACACCAGTAAAAGCATCTTTCTCCAATTCAAAAGAAGCCATATTAAGACAGGATACAATTTCAAGACACACCAAGCTCTAAAAAAAGTTCAGGGAAAACTTCAGTAGTGTCTCATTCATTCTCTGATTCAGTTTGAACTCACCAGTGACCCATATTAACTGTGAGTTGCTGTACCATGTTTTATAGGCTGGTTTTTCTCTCTCTGCTCTGCACACATAAACTCCTGTGTGTTTTAGAGCAGCAGAACTGACAGTGTAGTTTCCTCCAGCTCCTCTGCTGCTGTCTGAGAGCAGCTGATATCTGTTGTCTGTAAAAAGACAGAATATCCAGTTACCTCAAGATATCAAGAGTCATTTTTACATGAGTCTTATAAATTACCTTTGTTGGTATAATCAAAGTAGATTGACTAGAATTAAAACAGATTGATTAAATATTTTTAATCTCCATATTAATGAATGAATGAATGAATTGATTGATTAATTTATTTTTTAAAATATTCATTCGGATGTTACCACATGAAGCACATTATATCTTACCTGATGAAATAGTTTCAGTGTACCAGCTGAATGTCCAGCCTGTAGAGGAACCATTAACCTCACAGATCAGAGTCACTGAATCTCCTTCAGTCAACCACTTCTGTGGATAAACACTTAAAAGAAAATCTGAAATAGAGAAATCACTCATTAATAACATATTAAATGTTTGTGTTTATAAAGAGATGATCAAACTCACCTGAAACTGTCAGTGTAATTTCATCACTGTGTTGTGATCTGCGTGATCCTCCTCTCTTTGCTCCATAACAGGTGTATTTACCTGCATTAGACTCAGTAACAGACCAGAATGTGTGTTCGTGTTTATCACTGAAAGCATCAGCTGAACCATCTTTATACCAGCTGTACTGCCAGCTAGTGACTCCTTCACCATCAATGTCACATCTGAGAGTGACTGTATCTCCTCTGTATACATGTTGATCAGGTTTAATGGTCACTTTGGCTTTTGATCTTTCTGTACAGTGACAACAATTCATAATGAAAATATTGTGCTGGTTTTACTGTATGAACACAGTTACTTGATGGTAAAACACATGTTAAATCAGGATAGACTGAAGTGTTGTTCTCTATAACTGTTACAGTCATTTATAGAAAATCTGTCAATATACAGTCACTTTGTATACATTTTTATATTTTATTTATATACATTTATATACAAGTTTTTCAACAAGTTTTTCAAAAGAATATCTTGTCTCTCACTGTCTCACACCTCAGTCTTGTCACATGAATAATTCAACTTGCTAAATTTATTATTATTTTTTTTTAATCAAGGAAATGGAAATAATTTCTCAACTCATTTGGTTTGTAACAGTTACTGTAGAATCACATTTTCATCATATTTAATGAAATATATGAATAAAATTCACTCACCTTCAGTTTGTAGAGAATAGATGTTTGAAATCAGCACTAAAAACAAAAAGAGAAAAACTCATTACAATGTGAACATTGAGCTAATGTTCTTATGAACTGAAGATGAACAAGAAAGAAAGAAAGAAAGAAAGAAAGAAAGAAAGAAAGAAAGAAAGAAAGAAAGAAAGAAAGAAAGAAAACGAAAGAAAGAAAGAAAACTATAAAGATGTACAAATATTAAGATATTGTGTAGGTGACGTACATGTATATGACTGTATATGAGTCCAGATAAACATTAAAACATCTGACTGATATTTGACACATTTAGTCATAACAAACTTTATTCATAGAACTTCAAGCCAACAGTCTGATCACAAGCAGAAGAATAAAGACAAAACCTTTTACTAACTGTGTATAGTAAATATAATGACAACAGCGACAATAAATGCAAAACAAACCAACAGAACTGATTCAACAGCAGAAAACTGAATGAACAAATACACTGATCTACAGAGCATTTCTCTTTCACAAACAGCACTAACTGCACACTTCCTCTCTCAAACTCATTTTCACTCATATATCATGGACTAGAGCTGGATTTAAAACACTGAGAGCGGCAAGAAAAGACATGAATCCAGGAAACTAAAACACTAAAACACTTCATTTACATAATATAATAGCAATTATAATCCACTGAAATACATTCAGAGAAACTAATACTCACAGAGCACAAGAGGAAGTTGACTGAGCTCCATACTGACCAAATGATGACAGACGGTTAAAGACAGAGATTGTGTTAAAGCCTCAAGACTTCCTGAAACCTGCAGTCAGATCTTTAGAAACATCATGACAGATTAAAGACATACAAATGTATCTCATGTGTTACAGAAGATCATTTGATAATGTTGATAATCTGGTAACATGTTTTCACAAAATGGCACTTTTCTAAATGATTTCTACAGAAATATTGTGAAGATTCATTCAGTGTTGAATTAAACTGTATTTATTTGCTTTTATGGAAAGTTATATTCTGGTGTGTTTAAAGAACAACGGAAAATGATTCATTTTGATGGTTATTTATTGTAATGGTGATTTTAACTATATTTATAATTATGTATTTAAGTGAAAATAAAGTGAACAACTGCTGCTCCTCCCTCACTGGTTAGTGAAAGAACAAACCAAACCACAACTATGAGCTCACATCTATTTATATCTATCAGGCCTCTGACACTGATGGTCTTGAGTTTAACTGATACTGTATATTTGTACCTGTGAACAGTTTAATATTCATACACAAAGGCAAGGGATGAGACTGAAACAAATTTAATGATTATGATTCCAGTTCCTCTTAATGAATGGACCTAATGCAACATTATTTTTTTTTAAGTTGTTTTAAAGAAGTTGTTCTGTGTAAAAAGGTCATGAGTCTTTTATTGTCATTTGAACAGATTACATACGGTGAAAAACTAAGCAGTGAAATGTGTGAGATACTGTAGACTCTGAACATCAACAACAAAAGCACAGAAATGGCAAAAGTATAATTTAACACAACAACAATGCAGACTACACTGTTGAGTGAGTCTGACACAGTCTGTAAAAACTGTAGCAAATCTGGAGCAACCATTATTTGATTTTTCTTATGAATATTTTATTTATTTATTCATTTATTTTTGAAAAATATAGCCTATATCTGAAATGTGTGAATATTTAACTGAGAGAATGATGTGAAAGAGGAAGTACAGTAGAAAGAATACATAGCTTGCATTTCTAGTTGATGGTGCTGTGATGCAAAATAAATGACATGCAGTGTGAAGAGAAACTCACATCAGTAGTTTCAGATCTTTTTGTTAGTGCTTCTTGCAAAATGAGAAATGTTAGTAAAACTAATATATCACAAACGTAACATTTTCTAAAGTATTTCTCAGAACTATTATCGCTATTCTTGTGTTTCACACTCCATTCAGCATTTGACACCATGTGTTTCTGTTCAGTAGCATTAAAAACCATCAATATCAACAAAACTCTCTACTTACACCAACCATTTTCACTTAAGATTAATAGTCCACCATGCCAGAGTGTCACCCAGCCAGTGCCAAGATTGACTGATGTTGCATTTCAAAATAAGAGCTGCCTAAACTCAGATTCTACCTGTTCTCTCTGTGATTTTGCTCTAACCATAAAAATCCCTGTTTTAACAGACCAATTACAGCTCATACTGATAGTCCACCATCCCTGAGTGTCAGGACTGTCTGATATTCGATTACAAAATTGAAGCCCCCCAAAACTGGTTTATAATTTGGTTCATCTTAATAGTACACCACCTCGGAGTGCCACACAATGTAAATGTGACGCGGTCAATGACGAATCTTGAGTCGTAGGATCCATATGCAACGATTTATTGAAATCGGACAAATCAAACAGGCAAGGGTCAACAACAACAGACTGGGGCAACGAAGGCAAATACAAAGGGGTAGTCAGAGTCCATGCAAAGGGTCGGGGCCGGCAGCGATCAAGAGCAATAGTCCGTGGGGATAGCAAGGGTCGACAAAAGGCAGGCAGCAGAGGTTCACTAAGAGAGGTAACAGTCCGGTTGACAACAGTAAAGGCAGTCCGATAAATAACGCTCAGGATTGAGGGCATGACCAACAAAACTTCGCGATGAACGCGCCGGCGAGGCACGCTGAAATGGCCGCCAGAGCGGATGTGAACCGCGAGACCCGGAACCGGAAGAGAGCGGCCCCAGGCACGGGATTGTGAGAAATGTAGTCAGTATTCAGGAGAGGGTTCCCGCTGGCGCGGGACGGGAGGAGCCACAGAGACCGCGCTTGTGACAGAGCCCCCCCCCTGCGAGTGCCTCCTGGCACGAGGAGGCAACCGACGCCGGGGTCTACCCCTGGGTCGGGGCCCTGGCCGATCCGGGTGAGCAGTGTGGAAGTCCACGGTGAGGGAGGGATCCAGGATGTCTTCGGCGCGCACCCAGGACCGCTCCTCGGGGCCGTAGCCCTCCCAGTCGACCAGGTACTGTAGGCGACCGCTCCGGCGTCGGGAGTCCAGTATAGTGTTGACTCGGTAGGCCTCCTCGCCATCGATGAGCAGGGGGGCTGGTCTCTGCGAAGCGGTCTCGTCTAGGATCCCCCCCCCATCCGGGGGGCCAGCGGGCTTTAACAGGGAAACATGAAAGGTTGGTGAGATGCGGTACTCGGGTGGTAAAGCAAGTCTGAATGATACAGGAGTGATTTGACGTACAATCTTAAATGGACCCACGTACCTGGGGCTTAGTTTCTTGCAAGGTAGATGGAGGCGCAGGTCCCGGGTCGAGAGCCAGACCCATTGGCCGGGTTCGTAGGTCGGGTTGGGTCGACGTCGACGATCCGCCTGGGCCTGGGTTCTGCGGACCGCTCTTTGCAAGTACACATGGGCTCGGTTCCAGGTCTGCTCGCTCCGTCGGAACCAGGAGTTGACCGCGGGTAAGTCAGATGGCTCTCCTGACCAAGGAAATAAAGGAGGTTGGAACCCTAGGACACACTGAAAAGTTGTTAAGTTAGTGGATGCTTTACGGATAGAGTTCTGGGCGTATTCGGCCCAGAGGAGGTAACGGCTCCAGTCCTCCTGGTGGTCGTGGCAGTACTAGCGTAGAAACCGGGTCAACTCCTGGTTCAGCCTCTCAACCTGGCCGTTGGCCTCCGGATGGTATCCTGACGTCAGACTTACGTTTACTCCCAGAAGACGGAGAAAGTTTGACCAGAGGCGGGAGGTGAACTGAGGGCCGCGATCAGACACGATATCTTCTGGGAGGCCGTAATAGCGGAACACTGCATTGCAGAGGGCCTCAGCAGTTTCCATGGCAGTAGGTAACTTCGGGAGAGGGATGAAGCGGCAGCCTTTTGAGAATCTATCGACCACAGACAGAACAGTGGTGTGACCCTGAGATGGAGGGAGGTCTGTGACGAAGTCCACGGCTATGTGGGACCAGGGGCGCTTGGGAACAGGTAAGGGTTGCAACAGACCTGCGGGTAGTTGACGTGGGGTCTTGGTGGTACAGCAGGTGACACAGTTCTTGACATAGTTCGTGGTGTCATGGCGCATTGTGGGCCACCAGAAACGATTGTGTAGGAGATCGAGTGTGGCCTCAATACCTGGATGCCCTGAGCTGGGTGCGGTGTGGACCTCGGAGAGGATGCGTGAGCGAAGCACTGCGGGTACGTAAGTGAGGTTGTCTGGATATTCTGCTGGAGGAGGGTCTTGGGCCTGGGCTTCCGTGATTTCTGTCATGACGTCCCAGGTGACTGGTGCGACAATTATGGACGCTGGAAGGATGGACTCTGGTGGATGGATGGCATGGTTAGGTTCGTGTATACGAGACAGAGCGTCAGCTTTAAGATTTTGGGACCCAGGACGGTAATTTATGGTGAAATCAAAGCGGGTAAAGAAGAGTGCCCACCTAGCTTGTCGATGGTTAAGGACCTTGGCCGATCGGAGGTACTCCAGGTTCTTATGATCAGTCAAGATGACAAAAGGATTACAGGCCCCCTCCAACCAGTGCCTCCACTCTTCTAGTGCGAGCTTAATAGCGAGGAGCTCACGGTTACCCACATCGTAGTTCTTTTCGACTGGGCTGAGCTTGTGGGAGAAAAAGGCGCAGGGGAAGGTCTTTGGAGGCTCTCCCTGTTTCTGTGAAAGCACAGCCCCCACGCCCGTGCTTGAGGCATCGACTTCTACGAGGAAGGGTAGCTGAGGATCTGGGTGACGGAGGACGGGAGCTGTGGTGAACCTCCGCCGAAGTTCATGGAAGGCACTCAGGGCGTCAGGTGACCAGGTGAGACGGGTTTCGCCCTTCTTGACCATAGCTGTGAGTGGGGCGGCAACCGAGCTGAAATTGCGTATGGATCTTCGGTAGAAGTTGGAGAATCCTAGAAATCGTTGCAGCTCTTTGAGGGTTCTGGGCTGGGGCCAGTTCTGTGCGGCCCTGACCTTAGTTTCATCCATAGCCACACCTTCCGGGCTAAGTTTGTACCCCAAAAAGGCAATACTCTGCTGATGAAATTGACATTTCTCCTCCTTGGCATACAATTTATGTTGGACAAGGCGTTGGAGGACTGACCTGACGTGCTGGACGTGTTCGGCATAGGAGTTGGAGTAGACCAGAATATCGTCCATGTACACAATGACCTAACGGTTCAGCATATCTCTGAAAATATCATTAACAAAAGCTTGAAAATAAGACGGACTATTGACCAGGCCGAAGGGCATCACCCAGTATTCATAGTGACCTGAGGTGGTGGAGAAAGCCGTCTTCCATTCGTGACGGTTAAGCCATGGATAGCCTAAGATGAGGGGTGACTGTGGTGAGGTTATCACAAAGAACCGGATAGTTTCCTGATGACCAGGTTCAACACGGAGGGTGAGGTCCTTGGTGACGTGACTGACGCGGCCCGTCCCTAATGGTCTCCCGTCGAGGGCGGCCACTGCCACGGGGTGAGCACAAGACAGAACAGGCAGACGATTAGCATGCACAAAGTCCTTGTCAATAAAGTTACCGGCAGCGCCGGAATCAATAAGAGCCCTGGTCGGGACTGATATGCCGTCTGAATTAAGCGTTACCGGTATCTCACAATGATTCAAACAGGTTTTAGAAGCACTCACCGAGGTGGGAGGTCGTGGAGGACGAGTCGGGCAGGTGGCGCGGATGTGACCCGCCTGTCCGCAGTAGAGACAGAGGTTGTTACGCAGTCGACGCTCCCTCTCCTCGATGGTGAGTCTTGTAGTTCCCAGCTGCATGGGCTCAGGGTTAGTGGAAGCCGACGGCTGTGGCAGAAACGTGGCAGGGAGACTCCGGCTGGGCTTGCGAGACCGCATTACTTTGTCGATCCTGATGGAGAGGTCGATGTATTGATTCAGTGAAAGTCCTTCATCACGACAGGCAAGCTCCACCTGCAGATCCGTGTTGAGTCCCTTGCGGTAATGCAACTTGAGAGGACCGTCATTCCATCCACTTTGCGCTGCCAGTGTTCTAAAATCCAGAGCATACTCGGCGGCCGTGCGGCGTCCCTGCCGCAACACCATGATCTGCTCCCCCGCCTCGCTTCCTTCGGGAGCAGGTTGGAAAACCTCCTTAAAGCTTACGAGGAAATTAGCAAACGTGGGGTAAGTGGATTGCCCGAGGTCCCACACCGCGGTGGCCCACTCGAGAGCCTTTCCAGTCAGAAGCGAGCAAACAAACGCTATCTTGCTCTCGTCCGTAGCGTAAAGGTTGGGTTGTTGATTAACAAACAGAGTACATTGAAGTAAGAATCCCTTACATTTGTCTGCTGTTCCATCAAATTTTTCTGGGAAGGCAAGACGAGGGCTGGCGGCGACAGGCTGAACCGCTGGGGTTTGTGCAGGTGGTGGTGGAGAAGTGGCGACGGGAGGTGCAGCTACCTGTAATCCTTGAACCGCCTGCACCAACTGCTCCGTCAGGGCGGTGAGCCGTTCTAGCTGTTGCTGGTGCTGGGTTAGCATGGTAGCTTGAGCAGACATCTCCGCACGAACTGTGAAACCGTCGCTGGATCCGAAGGTGGTGAAGTTTTCTGTGACGCGGTCAATGACGAATCTTGAGTCGTAGGATCCATATGCAACGATTTATTGAAATCGGACAAATCAAACAGGCAAGGGTCAACAACAACGGACTGGGGCAACGAAGGCAAATACAAAGGGGTAGTCAGAGTCCATGCAAAGGGTCGGGGCCGGCAGCGATCAAGAGCAATAGTCCGTGGGGATAGCAAGGGTCGACAAAAGGCAGGCAGCAGAGGTTCACTAAGAGAGGTAACAGTCCGGTTGACAACAGTAAAGGCAGTCCGATAAATAACGCTCAGGATTGAGGGCATGACCAACAAAACTTCGCGATGAACGCGCCGGCGAGGCACGCTGAAATGGCCGCCAGAGCGGATGTGAACCGCGAGACCCGGAACCGGAAGAGAGCGGCCCCAGGCACGGGATTGTGAGAAATGTAGTCAGTATTCAGGAGAGGGTTCCCGCTGGCGCGGGACGGGAGGAGCCACAGAGACCGCGCTTGTGACAGTAAAGACTAGCTGTTGTATAATTTCAAATTAAAAACCCTCTAAAAACTCATGTATAAGATGTTCTCACCATATGAACACTAGCATGCAGCATTTTTACACACCAGTCAGAACAACAGGAAGTGTAAAAATAATCATATGTAAAGTCAAAATGCAAGCTCAACAAATGTTTAAAGTTTTATATTTTTCTTTTTAATTGCATACCAACTGTAATAATTTATATAGATTACATCAGCATTTTGTTCCAGTGTGCAGAATAATTTAGCTGATGTCCTCAGCCACGTTCTAAAAGGAACATATATATAGTTTCTGCACGTTGAGCTCTCTCGGCCACCGTAGGGGAATGTGGAAAATAAATGCTTATGTTATAATGTGAAGCAGGAAACCATCACAGAGGCTAATATAACAGCTATACTGAACCTTATATTCTAAAGGACTGAACTGCTTTATGATAGGAGTGTGTGATATGAACCATTTCTATGCTGATGACACACAGTGGTACTTTTCATTTCATCCAGTCAATCCCACAGTACCTACACAAATCTTAGACTGCCTGATGGACATTTCGCCATGAATGATAAACCATCACTACAACTCAGTCTAGTGAAGACAGAGCTTCATCACCATCCAGCTAGAATCATCAATAATAATCCCAAACAGATCATTTATAAATCCGGGGTTAATCTTTGATGACCAGCTGACCTTCAGAGACCACATTACAAAGACAGCACTGACATGCAGGTTTGCACTGAACAACATCAGGAATATCAGGCTCTTCCTAACTGAACATGCAGCACAACTCCTCATCCAGGCTCTTGTCATCTCTAGACTGGACTACTGCAATGCTCTTCAAGTGGATTTCCAGCATGTGCAATCAAACCTTCAAATGATCCAGAGTACAGCAGCACGACTGGTCTTTAATGAGCCTGAGAGAGCATGTGTTTTACCCCTCTCTTTATCTGTCTTCACTGGCTATAAGTTTCTGTTCTGTTCTGTTTTCTGTATTTATTTTTGTGTGAGCATGTTTTGGTGTTTTGGTGTCACACCTCTATGTCTAGAGTCTGAACACAATGACAGAACATAAAGATAAACTCATATTAAGATAATGTTGTTGGACCAAATATGTGTCCAGATAAACACAGAAACATTTGTTTGACATCTTACAGATTTCATCATCAAAGCAGAGAGAACTTGAACTTGCTCAGGGAACTTGAAGGAAACTGTCTGATAAAGAGACACTCTTACTAACTGCATATAGACACTGGGACAATCTTAACTGATTTTAAAACCATGGGAGACCACAGACATCAAGACAGTTTGAACTGATTTTTAGCCTTTAATCATCTGAACGCGCACACTAGATGATTCAACCAGACTGCGAGACCACACACTTGCTGATTGTAGGAACGACTTCATAATGACACGAGATCTCAGAGAGACTCACAAGATCAAATGTGACTAAAGAAGAAAAACACATGCAGGACAATCATTGTCAGCTCTCAAAGGGCACACTTTATTGCATGGTGTAAAAGAAAAAAAGAAAAAAAAGAATAAGGGTGATGTTTTTTTCTTAACACTTTTGTGGCATGTTTGTGGCTGCCAAGTTTCAGCTATAGAAGCACACAACATCCAGTAGGTGACGCTTGTTCACTCGTATTGGCTATCAAGGGTATCACATCAGAGGCAGCCCGATCAACAGTGTTTGATATTTTTATGAAAACGTGTTCGATATTTACGAGTTGAGATAAGCTTCAAACTGGGTCACACTCTCCCCCCATCATACAGGGGTGCAAATCAGCTTGCAATCGGCCTTAAAATCTTCAAGTGTGTGGCCAGTCTAAGGCATCAGAGACAGTAGACTGTAAAACAAACTAACAGAACTGATTCATTAAACACCATTGAACAGCACAAAACTAAATGACTGACGAAATGCACTGATCTACAACACAATAGAGTGCATTTCTCTTACACATACAGCACTAACTGCACACTTCCTCTCTCAAACTCGTCTTTCACTCATCATGGACTAGAGGATTTGAAACTTTGAGAGCAGAAAGAAAAGACACACATTCAGGAACACTAAAAAACTTGATCATTTACAGAATATAACAGCAATTATCATCCACTGAAATACACTGAGAAAATAATACTCACAGAGCACAAGAGGAAGTTGACTGAGCTCCATACTGACCAAATGATGACAGACGGTTAAAGACACAGATTGTGTTAAAGTTTCAAGACTTCCTGAAACCTGCAGTCAGATCTTTAGAAACAGTCAGTGTTCAAAATTAACTTTTTTACTTGGTAGCACTGGTGCTCCCAACTTCAAAAAGTTAGGAGCACCAAAAAAAATTTAGGAGCACCAAATGAATATTAAGGAGCACCACAACTGCCAATTGAGCAGAACAGCCAACACTCAGCCCGGCATTTCTTTTTAGTAATGAACCTATCTTGATTCTTAATGGCCAATGTTTTTACAGGCAAATGGGCTGATTCTGAAAGCTTTTTTTTTTTTTTAAATGTTTATTTTATGCCTTAAGCAAGGGACAAGAATGAATGAAAAATATGAGTACATGAATAAGATGTTTATTTTCTCTATTACATTTAGAGCCATTTAAATTAGAGGCAATCACTGCATTTTTAAACAATCTACAGTATAAATAACAAAAAATAAACGACAGTTTTTTCTTAGTCGTATTAAGTGCAAACAATAAATGCAGCCATAATCAAAGTAGGTTAGTCTCTCAATATTCAAAGTGCAAATAGAGACCGAATTTTTAAAGTATGATACAGAGCTATAGACAACTAGGCAACCTATTATAGCCTACAGCCTAGATATGTTATGTAGCCTAATTTGCGCACATTGGTGAGTCGCTCTCTAAACGTCTGGTATTAAAATTGCTTTTGAAGGCGCGTACGCGTTTTACTTTTTAGCAGATTGTGGAGACATTTTAATTGTCCACAATCAAAAATCGTCATATCACACACCCCTAATTTCAATGTAGTTTGTGCAAATCCGGAACAGAGGTTGGTTGAGAGAGAGAGAGAAAAAAACGGCCGGTTCCGAGTTTCAATTTCGAGCCCTGAAACATCATGACAGATTAAAGACATACAAATGTACCTCATGTGTTACAGAAAAATGTCTGATGATGTTGATAATCTTGTAAAATGTTTTCAGAAAACGTAACACTGTTGTCGACTCGTTCCATATAAATCTGAACAGCATCAATTTGCAATTATCAAAAGTAATATTCTTATGTATAATAATTAAAATTAAACAGTACTTTCATACATCTTTATTGTAGCCTAATTAGTACATTTGCTGTACTTATAACTTTATCAAAGCAAAGAAGCAGAAACTAGTAAAAACTGCCGCTCCTCTCACACTGGTTAATGTCACAGACTGAAACAACAAACCAAACCACAACTATGAGCTCATCTCTGTCTGTTTCTATCAGGCCTCTGACACTGATGGTGTTGAGTTTGTCTGTCATCAGTGGCATCTGCAGCTCAACGGCCGTATGCACTGTGTGCAGGGCTGTGTTAAGACTGTAAGGGGCTTGTTACATATCTATATAAAACATATAGTATTAAATTGTATGTGTTAATGTTAATTAAATGCATTATGAACTATCATTAAAGAACAGAGTAGGTAAATTAGTGAAGGTAAATGTACACTTTTACAAAACATTGTGTGCGCTTTGATTTATGCCTTTAGAAATATGTCTTTCTGCTTGTGGATCTTTTAACAGGCTGGTAAGATCATTTACATTTTTACAAATCTTATTCTACACATGCAATTTTTTAAAGCACTAATTTACCTTAATAGTAAAAGAGTCACTTATCATTAACCAAAATAAAAGATGTGAAATATTGTTAATCATGGCAGTTATTCATTCAGTGTGGGCATTAGAAATGACATGAGTGTGTGGATGTGAAATTGACATCAAGTTTTTGACGTCAGTCTGATTTGGATATTTGCTGCTTTTTTTTTTTTTTTTTTTTTTTTGGAAAGCAATTATCATCCACTGAAATACTGTTATTTTTTAAGTCAATATTGAAAATCATTTGCCCATTGGGACAGGTTTGAAAAGGAGATGTGGCAAATCGATGCTGTCCGAGACCCCAGTTGAAAATGCTACTTAATCCGGCTGACAAAGAATTTATATTATGCGATAAATATCAATCAAACACACAAATCATTGACATCAATGTGATGTCCATATGACATCAATTTGACATCAAAAGCATGACATTGATTTGATGTGAACTGAATGTCAAACACATTGGCCTGCATATACATTAAACCAATTTCAGTGTGAGTATTAACTTCATATTTTCACCCAGTTGCCACTGGGAGAAATTGCCAAGCGAACATTAAAATAATGTCATACAGCATCTTGATGTCAAACTGATCTGTCACTTATTTTCAGGTGGGTACATTTCATGTAATGTAAAACATTTTATCTTGGATAACTTTTAACACTTACAAGAATTTCTTTCAATAAAATAAGACTTTGTGCTATGACTATTTCTGGTAGTTTTTGTGTATTCATGGCTACTATGTTGTAAAAAAAATGAATAAATGTTTTTATTACATTTACCACTGTAGCACATGTGTGAGAGTTTCGAATGTGTGTGATAAAAAAAAAAAGAAAAAAAAAAAATAGATTTGGAGGTTAATCGACCACTGTTTCACTTGGTAGCTGTACTCCATTTTGCAGTTAAAATCAGAGAGCAAAGTGAACGCAAAATTTGTAGCTCATGAAAAAGAACTGAAGTTTACTTTGGAAGAGTGATTCAGTGAAAAGCCCTACTTTGATATTTGTGTAAAAGTTTAACCACTGAAGCTTGTTGTTGTGGAAAGGGAAGAAAGAGTCAGTCAAGCTCTGTATTTCAAGGGTACATGTTTATTTGAACAAATTGAGTAATCTGTGTCAATTCCTTCTTATTTTCTTTTAAATGAATTTATTGTACATTTCAATTACATAGTGTGGTCACTTAGCTATAGATAGCTGGAATTGGTGGGAAGAGTTTTACCGAGATCAAAGCTGCAGTTTGTCAGAAGTGCATGTTAATGTTAACATTAACAACAGTGAGATGCCAAAAGGAGTTGAAAATGCAGCAGTTGTCACTCCCAAATTGTGACTTTTACAGTATTTAAGCACGTTCAGCCCAAACTTGTAAATGAGATACTGAGAGATTCCAGGATGAAGCTGAAGTTTTCTCACCATCACAACAGATTATTATCAGATTGCAGTTTCTTGCTCTTCAACAGATGTAACTGTTAAATACACACAAAACAATCAACAATTTACCTGAACAGGTATGAATGTTGTTTACTCTCTTTGTTTATTGTATTTAAGAACTACCAACCATTATCTTATAACTGTACTCAAAAAAAATGTGACTAGAAAAAGACAAAAAAATATATATTTGTCAGTGAGGAAATATGTGTATTTGTAGGAGGAGTGAGACAGATTCATTTGAAGTGATTTGTATTACAGCAATTTTCACACTTCATGTTGTTTTAAAACAGCTTTAGTAAGCACAATAAATCCAAATAATGACAGCTACACAGTATTATTGACAATAACTTGGTATTTAACTGATTATGAATATAATACAATAAATCAGACGGACATTTACCTCTCATCCTGTAGCATTTGACAATCAGCACAACTGTCACTAGCAGATATGGACAAACTGCCAGTACAGAACTGAGTGTGTGGAGGACAAAGATCTGAGATTCTGAATGAGACACTGAAAAAGAAAAACACAAATTAACTTCATCAAGCGCTATATCTGAACAAGAACATAAGAAGAAATAAATCAGCTCATCGTTTTAATTGCCCCTCACCTCTGACTGAGATCCAGCTCTTGGGTGACTCTCCTCTCTCTGGGTGTTTGCAGTAGTAGAAACCCTCATGTGACTTTGAGACAGTAGAGATGATCATCTCTGTAGTTTGACTCTGGATGAGTGATCCATCTTTATAGAAATCAGCTCTGAGGTTTGGTGGGGTTGAATGTTTATATAAACAGTGCAGAGTCAGAGTATCTCCTTCAGTCACAGGATGAACAGGACTCTCCAGAATCACACCAACTACAGAAACAGAGGAAACATGAACTGACAAATAGCAATAATGTAATATGAATGTATCAACAATGTGGTGACAATAATAATTAGAATAATAATAAAGTATTTCATTTATAAAACACTGAAGGACACCTTAATGACAACTTAATGACAATCATAAAATACAAGACAACAATACAATCAAAGCTCATTTAAAGCAGCATGTTGCTATGCGGTTGCTAGGTTACCCCCAAATGAGGGCTTTGTGAATAGAAACGAATGAATAAAAACAGAAACAAAATCTCACAGTGTACTGTGATATTAACAGGATGACTGATCTCTCCAGATTCAGACTGACACCAGTACACTCCAGTGTCCCATGTGCTGGTGTAGTTGATTGTACATGTAGATCCTGTTTGTGATCCCCACACTGATGATGAACAATCTTTCAGCTGTCCACTGTCTGAGTATCTTCTCACTGTCCATCTATTAGAGTTACTCTGGTCCTCACAGCTCAGGGAGAGAGAGACAGATGTGAAGTGTTGAGTTCTGTTGGGACTGATGATCAGAGACACTGGAGGAGAAACACCTGAGAAGACAATAACAGCTACAGTTTGGAAATCCAGTCAGATCAGTTTTATTAACACTGTACACAATATACAAATTCAAAACAATTTCACAGGAAATAATAATAATAATAATAATAATAATAATAATAATAATAATAATAATAATAATAATAATAATAAAATACTACAGTTCTGATATCTGAAATAAGTCTAATTTTTATTTCTATTTAAAACTTCATTGACAAAATAACACCTTAATATATTTGTCATTATGCAATTAACAAGTAAGTCAAAGACAACTGTGACAGCTAACAAAAACCTCCATAAAGTGCTGGAGAAAAAAAAAAAAAAAAACTATGGTTATCAATCAAACTGTAAAATAAAGTTTATAAGGTACTAATTTGCTGAAGTGTACATTGATGGAGTGTCCTCTGTTTTTGGTAAAGTCCCTCCTAGAATCGAGGTGTGATCAACGACACAAATTTAAAATACATTTCATAATGAAAACACTTTATTTTCTAAACACTTTAATAAAATAATCAAATTATTTTATTTTATTACACCTATATTTGACTATTTTCCCCTCAAGTCCACTTACACTTTTGTGCCACAAAAGTTAACTTTAGTTAAAGTTAACAAGTTAATTTAGTTAACAATGCACCACAAGAATTAAAACGTTTTACATTTATATTTACAGGGAAGTGATCAAGGTTTTGCTGCTTAGTTTAGTCTATTTAGTCTCTGCTAGTAGATGCTGTAACTACACCTGACAGTAAAAAACATCTTTCTCCAATTCAAAAGAAGCCATATTAAGACAGGATACAATTTCAAGACATACCAAGCTCTAAAAAAAAAGTTGAGGGAAAACTTCGGTAGTGTCTCATTCATTCTCTGATTCAGTTTGAACTCACCAGTGACCCATATTAACTGTGAGTTGCTGTACCATGTTTTATAGGCTGGTTTTTCTCTCTCTGCTCTGCACACATAAACTCCTGTGTGATTTAGAGCAGCAGAACTGACAGTGTAGTTTCCTCCAGCTCCTCTGCTGCTGTCTGACAGCAGCTGATATCTGTTGTCTGTAAAAAGTGAGAATATCCAGTTACCTCAAGATATCAAGAGTCATTTTTACATGAGTCTTATAAATTACCTTTGTTGGTATAATCAAAGTAGATTGACTAGAATTAAAACAGATGATTAAATATTTTTAATCTCTATATTAATGAATGAATGAATGAATGAATGAATTGATACATTTATTTTTTTAAATATTCATTCAGATGTTACCACATGAAGCACATTATATATTACCTGATGAAACAGTTTCAGTGTACCAGCTGAATGTCCAGCCTGTAGAGGAGCCATTAACCTCACAGATCAGAGTCACTGGATCTCCTTCAGTCAACCACTTCTGTGGAGAAACACTTAACACTGCCTGGACTTCACCTGAAATATAGACATGACTTATTAATAACATTTTAAATGTATGTGGTTATTAAGAGATAATCAAACTCACCTGATACTGTCAGTGTAAATGCATCACTGATGTCTGATGTTTGTGATCCTCCTCTCTCTGCTCCATAACAGGAGTATTTACCTGCATCAGACTCACTAACAGACCTCAATGTTTCTTCCTGTTTATCACTGAAAGCATCAGCTGAACTTGGTCTTTCTGTACAATGACAACAATTCACAATGAAAATAATGTGCTGGTTTTACAGTATGAACACAGTTACTTGATGGTAAAACACGTTAAATCAGGATAGACTGAAGTGTTGTTCTCTATAACTGTTACAGTCATTTATAGAAGATCTGTTAATATACAGTCACTTTGTATACATTTTTATATCTTATTTCTATACATTTTTAAACAAGTTTTTCAACAAGTTTTTCAAAAGAATATCTTGTCTCTCACTGTCTCACACCTCAGTCTTGTCACATGAATAATTCAACTTGCTAAATTTATTATTATTTTTTTTTAATCAAAGAAATGGAAATAATTTCTCAACTCATTTGGTTTGTAACAGTTACTGCAGAATCACATTTTCATCATATTTAATGAAATATATGAATAAAATTCACTCACCTTCAGTTTGTCGAGAATAGATGTTTGAAATCAGCACTAAAAACAAAAAGAGAAAAACTCATTATTGTGAACATTGAGCTAATGTTCTTATGAACTGAAGATGAACAAGAAAGAAAGAAAGAAAGAAAGTAAGAAAGAAAGAAAACTATAAAGATGTACAAATATTAAGATATTGTGTAGGTGACAGTACATGTATATGACTGTATATGAGTCCAGGTAAAAATTAAAACATCTGACTGATATTTGACACATTTAGTCATAACAAACTTTATTCATAGAACTTCAAGCCAACAGTCTGATCACAAGCAGAAGAATAAAGACTAACCCTTTACTAACTGTGTATAGTAAATATTACGACAACAACAACAATAAATGCAAAACAAACCAACAGAACTGATTCAACACCATTAAACAGCACAAAACTGAAAGACCGAACAAATACACTGATCTACAGAGCATTTCTCTTTCACAAACAGCACTAACTGCACACTTCCCCTCTCAAACTCATTTTCACTCATATATCATGGACTAGAGCTGGATTTAAAACACTGAGAGCAGCAAGAAAAGACATGAATCCAGGAACACTAAAACACTTCATTTACATAATATAATAGCAATTATAATTTGAAATACATTCAGAGAAAATAATACTCACAGAGCACAAGAGGAAATTGACTGAGCTCCATACTGACCAAATGATGACAGACGGTTAAAGACAGAGATTGTGTTAAAGCCTCAAGACTTCCTGAAACCTGCAGTCAGATCTTTAGGAACATCATGACAGATTAAAGACATACAAATGTACCTCATGTGTTACAGAAGATCATTTGATAATGTTGATAATCTGGTAACATGTTTTCACAAAATGGCACTTTTCTAAATGATTTCTACAGAAATGTTGTGAAGATTCATTCAGTGTTGAATTAAACTGTATTTATTTGCTTTTATGAAATCTTATATTCGGGTGTGTTTAAAGAACAACAGAAAATGATTCATTTTGATGGTTATTTATTGTAATGGTGATTTTAACTATATTTATAATTATGTATTTAAGTGAAAATAAAGTGAACAACTGCTGCTCCTCCCTCACTGGTTAGTGAAAGAACAAACCAAACCACAACTATGAGCTCACATCTATTTATATCTATCAGGCCTCTGACACTGATGGTCTTGAGTTTAACTGATACTGTATATTCGTACCTGTGAACAGTTTAATATTCATGCACAAAGGCAAGGGATGAGACTGAAACAAATTTAATGATTATGATTCCAGTTCCTCTTAATGAATGGACCTTCTTAAATTGCAAAATTACTTTTTTGCAGTTGTTTTAAAGAAGTTGTTCTTATTTTCAGCTCGCAGAAATCTCTTTGTGTAAAAAGTCATGAGTCTTTTATTGTCATTTGAACAGATCACATATGGTGGAAAACTAAGCAGTGAAATGTGTGAGATACTGTAGACTCTGAACAACAACAACAACAACAACAAAAGCACAGAAATGGCAAAAGTATAATATAACACAACAACAATGCAGACTACACTGGTCACTGTATGTTTCACACTGTTGAGTGAGTCTGACACAGTCTTTAAAAACTGTAGCAAACCTGAAGACCAACCATTATTTTATTTTTCTTATAAACATTTATTTATTTATTTATTTATTTATTTATATTTATTTATTTATTTATTTATTTTAATATAGCCTATATCTGAAATGTGTGAATATTTAACTGAGAGAATGATGTGAAAGAGGACAGTAGAAAGAATACATAGCTTGCATTTCTAGTTGATGGTGCTGTGATGCCAAATATATGACGTGCATGTGAAGAGAAACTCACATCAGTAGTTTCAGATCTTTTTGTTAATGCTTCTTGCAAAATGAGAAATGTTAGTAAAACTAATATATCACAAACGAACTGATATACTGAATATATCAGTTTGAACTGATTTTTAGCCTTTAATCATCTGAACACGCACACTAGATGATTCAACCAGACAGCCTGATCAAGAGTGTTTGATATTTTTATGAAAACTTGTTTGATATTTACGAGTTGAGATTAGCTTCAAATTGGGTCACACTTACCCCCCGTCATACAGGGGTGTAAATCGGCTTAAAATCGGCCTTAAAATCTTCAAGTGTGTGGCCAGTCTAAGGCATCAGAGACAGTAGACCGTAAAACAAACCAACAGAACTGATTCATTAAACACCATTGAACAGCACAAAACTAAATGACTGACGAAATGCACTGATCTACAACACTTCCTCTCTCAAACTCGTCTTTCACTCATATATCATGGACTAGAGGATTTGAAACTTTGAGAGCAGAAAGAAAAGACACACATTCAGGAACACTAAAAAACTTGATCATTTACAGAATATAACAGCAATTATCATCCACTGAAATACACTGAGAGAAAATAATACTCACAGAGCACAAGAGGAAGTTGACTGAACTCCATACTGACCAAATAATGACAGACGGTTAAAGACACAGATTGTGTTAAAGCCTCAAGACTTCCTGAAACCTGCAGTCAGATCTTTAGAAACATCATGACAGATTAAAGACATACAAATGTACCTCACGTGTTACAGAAAAATTTCTGATAATGTTGATGATCATGTATCTTTTTTTTTTTTTTTTTAGAAAATGTCACACTGTTGTCAAGACTCATTCCATATTAATCTGAACTGCATCAATTTGCAATTATCAGAAGTAATATTCACATTTGTTTAATAATGAAAATAAAACAGTACTTTTATACATCTTTATTGTAATTAGGGCATTTGCTGTATTTATAACTTAATGAAAGCACATAAGCAGAAACTATTAAAAAAAAAAAAAAAAAAAAAAAAAAAACTGCTGCTCCTCTCACACTGGTTAATGCTACAGAGCTGAAACAATTGAACCAAACCACAACTATGAGCTCATCTTTAACAATTTCTCTGGCCTCTGACACTGATGGTGTTGAGTTTGTCTGTCATCATTGGGGCCTGCAGCTCTTTCTGCTTTTGGATCATTTAACAGGCTGGTAAGTTAATTTACATTTTTACAAATCTTATTCTACACATGGAATTTTTTAAAATCACTAATTCACCTTAATAAAGAAATTACTTAACATTACCCAAAATAAATAAAAGATGTGAAATATTGTTAATCACGGTAGTTATTCGTTCAGTGTGGGCATTAGAAAGGACATGAGTGTGTGACGTCATGAAGTTTCTGACGTCAGTCTGATTTGGATTTTTGAGCTGTTTTTTGACAGCAACTATCATCCACTTGTAACAGGTTGTATAACTCACAATGTAATCCTTCCGTCTTGTCTATTTGGACCAATTTGCAAATCAAAAGATTACTATATTCGGCTATGGAGGTAGGATTGCTGAGAGAAGACAGGAGACCACAATTAAGGTAAATATTCAGAATGGTTTGTTTTATTTTTTTAACTGTAGGCCTTTCCCTTTTAAAAAATAAAATAAAACACTTGCAATAAAATAAAATTAAAAGAAAAACTCTTCAAAGTAAATTACAGCTCTGCAATGAAAAGAACCTGATCAACCGCTGTCAGTTTCACACAACAGGAAAAAAGATTACATCTATCATGCAAGATGACGGATTTCTCCAAATTCAACCAACTCTAAATCACAGTCCTTAAATGTTGAATGAGTTTGTGATATCACACTCCGACGATATGTCCAATTTCCAATTGTTCAATCACTGATATCAGTTTCTTCTTATCTCAGTTCTTAGTTCCGTATGGAAAACAGTTTCTGTGCAAGAAACGTTTTACCTTGAGCAGGAAAACCAATTTAAATCCAGATACTGTCTAGATCCTGTGCGATTAACTTTCCTTTTTCCTTTCCAGAGTCCGGTGGGGTTGGCTCGCCATCAACAAAAATCACTCAGAAGGAAAAACCTGACCATGTGAGATATTCATTCCCCAACAATACGACGATGCAAACGATCCAATCAGTCGTCACAGACGGAAATCAAATGACAGAATCCACTAAATATATTCCTCTCATACCAATTCGAAGAGTTTCAAAACGGGTTTTCAAAGTTTTGCTCTATTATTTCTCTTTCCTTGAATACTCTATCCAGCGAATCTTTCTATGTCTTCTCCTTTCTCCGGTATTGCGCAATCTGCTGATTCGCCGTTCCCTACCAACACATTCTGATTGGCCCGAAACAATGACTCACTTAAAGTTCACATGTTATTTTTATCACACATTTTGTTTTATAGAAAATACTCATTAATACCTCTAATCATCCATTATTTACTTTTTTAAACCTAATTTATATTAATGTACATGTACACACATTTAAATAAATTTTTCTATAGCCCTTAATTAGGTCAGGGTTACACACTGAAATACTGTTTTTTGAAGTAAATGTTTGACTGAAAATCATTTGCCCATTGAGACGGGTTTGAAAAGGAGATGTGGCTGTTTTTCAGTTGCTGATTGCTATACTCTATGATCCACTGAAAGTATATCATTAAAGGGTTACAAATGTATTTCTGGCTAAAACTAAAGTTTATTTATGTGCTGTATTTCTGTTTAGGACTTGAATTAGACACTGATATATCGGATTACACTAAGTGAAGGCAAAATTTGTACCTCATGAAAAAGAACTGATATTAATTTAGAAGAGTGACTCAGTGAAAAAGGTCTACTCTGACATTAGTGTAAAAGTTTAACCAATGAAGCTTGTTGTTGTGGAAAGGGAAGAAAGAGTCAATCAAGCGCTGTATTTCAGGGTACACGTTTATTCAGAAGTTAAGTGAACAGATGTTTTGATACATCTTTGTTAATTCCTTCTTATTTCCTTTTAATTTAATTTAATGTACATTTCAGTTATATAGTGCGGTCACTCAAATAGAGCTATAGGTAGCTGGAATTGGTGGGAAGAGTTTTACTGAGATGAGAGTTGCAGTGTGTCAGAAGTACATGTAGTATAACAATCAAGGATCACAGATTGATTGTAAGTAAAATCACTTTGAGAGACACACTTAAATAAATCCGGGTGCTAGCGTCAATAATTGCAAAGGGTAGATACACCCAGGACTGGAGAGTGCTCTACAAATACAAATGATTTGTTGTTGTCCAGTTATGTATTTCATTTTCAAAGCCAATGAAAAAAAAAAAAAAAAAAAAAAAAAAAAATCAAACAAACAAACAAACAAAAAAAGTTAATGTTAACGTTAACATTAACATTAACAACAGTGAGATGCCAAAAGGAGCTGAAAAATGCAGTTGTCACTCCCAGATTTTTTACAGTATTTTGAAAAGTTCTATTCTGGTGTGTTTAATGAACAAGGGAAATGAAACAACTTTTTTGAAGGCTTTTATTGTAATACCAATATTGCATTTACAAATTTATGAAAATAAAGTGCTGCTCCTCCCTCGCTGGTTAGTTCAGTGGAGCTGAAAGAGAACAAACCAAACCACAACTAGAGCTCATGTCAATCTATTTCTATTCTGTCACACTCTCACACTGATGGTGTTTAGTTTGACTGATGTACTTGTACCTTCAAACACAGTTCAGTATTGAAACACAAAGGCAAGGGATGGACATTAAACACATTTAAAGATTTTTATAAAATACCATGTGTATCTTAAACTATGGGTCGTGTTATGAACAACAGGTCAGTATTACCAATACTGTGTTTCTGATGCACTAAAAAGAACCGTATCAAAAAAGTAATTTGTTCAGTATAAATATTTTTTTTTTCTTATAAACATTTTTAGAGGTGTAGTCTACATCAAATATGCATCAGTATTTAACTGCGAGGCTGAGGTGAAAGAGGAACTATTTTGCGACACATTTCTAAGGGGCTGATGGTGCCATGTTGCCAAATAAACAATAGGCAGTGTGAGGACAACAGACTGCATGTGGTTGCAGGTCTTATTTTATTTGCTTTATGCAGAATGAGAAATGTCAGTAAAAACTTAACACATACATTTTAATTGGTGCTTCTTTAGGTCAGGTGTTGATCTTCTGCAGAGGTGGTGTTTAGCCACACTATTACATTATAGAGTGGCACATTCCACAACCTGTTGTTTTGGCAGATTGGTTTCAATATAAGCTGTTTTTAGACTGATAGGAAAGTTTTGAGTTCTGTTTTTATAGTACAATGGCCTCCTATGTGTCAAAGGGAATTTGATTTCTCAGTTCATAACCCCTTCAATGTCCATAGCAGAATGCCTTTGATGTTTTATAGGGATTTTATTAAAAGTGTTATGATATTTGGTTTAAAAAAAAAAAAAAAAAAAAAAAAAAAAAAATGCTTCCAAGGTTCAGAGGAAGGTCAGTGGGGATAAAGTTAAGAAGTATAGAAGTATACTGTATATAAAGAACAGATTAGAGTAAAGCTAACATTATTTTGAATAAGAGGCATCCCTCATCATATGCTTCTGAATTGTTGCCATCTGGCCAATTAAATTGTTCCCTGATGCATGAAAACCTGGTCCAAACTATTTTTATCCCCAGAAAAATTACATTTATAATTTTTGTGCTTCTCTTAAATATTAACAAGTTAATACTCTTAGAAACAATAAAAACAAGTATTGGAGGTACTGAAGACATTTATGTGTAAAAAAAAAAAAACAGTTCTGTTCAATCTGTTCAGTGATATTTATACATATTTGCTCAACCACAAACATGAATGTTGTGTAGCATCACATTTATGATGACTGAGTCCCGCTCATGCTACATACCAGCTTCGTAGCAATTAAATCTTATTTTATTGCAATAAAGATATAAACAACAAGTATATTACAGCAAAACGACAGTTTACAGTTATAATTGTGAACAATTATTCAAATTTCTAACTACGAACAACAAGCAAGCTACAACAGAAGTCAAAAACTTGAATGAAAAATGAATGGCTTTCCATAATTTTTTTTTTTTTAGTTGTTTGTTGTTACTGAATAAGCAGTTTTAAAATCTAAAGATTACACTCACATAGGGGTATATATAAATAAAATATTTAAGAGCGAAAAACAGCTAGAAAATGCAACATTCACTATATACATTTATAACACAACTTTTTCCAACCTAGAACAATTCCATGATTTTTCCAGACTTGAAAAATCTCAGTTTTAAAATTCCATGACCATGAAAACCCTGCTACACATTTAAGATCAAGAAGAACAAAAGAGAATCTGAAACTCTCAGACATTATAAAAATATTCAAGTCATTTGTATAAAGAAAATTTGTTTGTTTAAATGTAAAAATTTCCTGTTCAGTCTTGCTCAGTGGTAAACATTAATGTGGGTAGCATTGTTTCTATGATGACCAAATTGCTCACGTCTATTCTGCACCCTAGCAACCTGTCTGAAATGAAAGGATCCATTTTTAAATAATTAGTAATATTCAGAATATTCCTTAGTAATTTATCTTAAAGAAGCTAGAACTATAAGAATATTTAAAGTTACAGTAAAATTACAAAATGAAACATTATAACTGTATTCTGAAAACATAAACAGCCTAAGACAAACAAACTACAGGTACAATAGAATTTCTTAACCTTCTGATGAATTCCCATGGATTTTTTGTTTTGTACCCAGATATAGAATCTGGTTTGTGATTGCTGAATAAGCATTTTTAAAATCAAAACGCTGCACACACAAAGAGCTATTTCTGGCAAATTAAACATTTTACATTTGAGCATGGCTAGAAATTCATTATATACATTTAGTTTTAAGACAACTTAAGAATGCTTTTGTCCAGTGTTCGAATTGAGGGGGGCTGGAGGGGTCCCGGACCTCCCATAAGCATTATAATGGGACCCCTTATAAGGACCCCTCATAACACCCAAGAAAATTATACTTGGGGGGTCCCCTAGTTTTTCAATAAAACTATAATACTATAAACATAAAACTAGTGAAAATTAAATGAAAAGATTCGATTGCTGTATTCAATTTAGACCTGCTCACGTTAAATCATATTTTATTTTTACAGCGTTGCGCATTATAACCAATCACACACGACTCTGTTGAGTTTAGAATGCAGTGGCCATTCGGAGGCGTTCAGAACAGTCATTGCTGAAACCTGGAGTTTTGTTTTTGACTGAAACTCGCGAATTCCCTCATTATAAGCAACAAAGTGCAGATGTACGAACTGTGTAAGTAAGAGATTCATTTATCATACAGTGTATGGACAGCTTTATTGTTTATAAGATGAGTTATGAGTGCATAAACACTGGACATACTAACTGTGCTCATTTAGAGTGCTTACTTTCACTGCGTGATTCAGTCTAATAAAATGCATTTCCCGAAATTCAGGATATATGGGCAGAACATGTATATTTATATAATTTCATATAGTTACTCAATATCACATGAAGAGTGCCTTTTTTGTGATTATATATATATATATATATATATATATATATATATATATATATATATATATATATATATATATATATATATATATATATATATATACACACACACACACACACAACAGTTCAATAAACTAGAAGTTAATATTAAGAGACTCAGGTTTTAGACACCATATTTTTGCTCTATTTCGCCAACAAAAATCATTCCAAACACAGCCACTGCACTGTTTTGCGTCTCTAAACAAGATGACGGTATTTCGTTCCTGAATGAATCTACCGTTTAAATGATTCGGTTCAATCGCAATGACTCGCTTATTAACAGTGACTTACTGACACCTACTGGCGGTTGTAATTCTACATTAAAAGTACCTTTTTATTCTTTTAAATTTCAAATATCAGCATTCAACGTTTTAGGATTAAAATATTAAAACATTATTTATGCAATTGTAACTGCAGGTTAAATGCATTCATGTCCAGCATTAAACAGTGGGTAAATACATCTAAATACCAGTTCAGATGCAGAATTTGTGTTTCCTCTATGTTGAAAAGGTTAATTTTGTTGATAATGATTTTATATGTGCGGTAACAGCCTAAATGTCTTATTTTTCTAAGTGACTTTATTGATTAAATATAAGAATTTGACGCAAAACATAATGCACACTTTCAGAAAAAGAATGGCTTTATAAAGGTAAAAATGCCCACAAAAGGTAAAAATCACTTTAAACTTATTTGAAAATATTAATTTCCTCGGCTAGATATTGAATTCTTCGTTGCTTAGTGATTGTTTGGTACACCTAATTCACTGATCAACGTAAAATAAGCTTTTATCTTAGAATTAGGTATTCATATATTCAATTAGGTATTCATTTATATAGGATTTATTTATTTTTTTATTTTTATTTTTATTTTTTGGAGAGGGGGGCAAGAGCTTTGACACAATTTGAACACTGCTTTTTGCTGTACTTTCTTCTGTACTGGAAGCTCCTGTCACCCTGTCAATCCTGACTTCTTCCAGAAAATTCAAATTAAAATCGCCTGGTATTTCCAATGTATTTTAAATCAAGAAGACATACACAGAAAAAGGAAACTTGGTCACTTAATCAACATTCAGGAAAAAAACTATCTCACTCGTCTCATTCACTCAAATGTTGAGCTGCTGCCTCTGCTGGTACCAACTAATAAGAATAAACACTCTGCAGCACCAAAAGATAATTCCTGTTTTTATCAGTATTATCATTATTATTTACCTCTGTATTATCAGTTCACTGATTTTCAGTGATCAGCAGGCACATTTACTGAAGCACATGAAGGCTGATAAATCAAGTGTTCATATCACAAAGATGTTAAAGCATTGATGATCCCGCTCATTCTCCAGCCCTTCTCAACATACAGGAAACTCATCAGCACTGTGGATTAAAAGCTTCTATTCCATGCATTTATTTAACCTGAGCATACATCACATCATTAGATCCAGCATCTGAAAATATGGAAATGGATTTAAAATGCTAAAATGCACATTTTAATTTTTTACATATACTTAGATTCTCAATAATGCTTGTATTTGCAGTTTTCAGTGGCTCCTTGTAAATTGTGATTGATGTTTTTACTTTAAAACTCACCTTGATAGGTCACCAGGGTCAGTTTAGAGTAAACAGTGTCAGAACTTTCACTGGTTTTCCCTAAAAGATACCAAAGGTTAATGTCACTAGTGCTTACTGTGTGTCCAACAGTGATATAAAATACATCATTATATTTATACAATCTCTACAGCTTCTACAGAGAAGATTTATTCTAAAACAGTTACATGTTTGACCAATTTACCTCAAAATCAATGTATTGTAATTTGCATGCAATGACCTTCAAACATCAGAAGAATTTCACAATGCACAAAACTGGTGTTTAGGAAAAATACTGTAGTGGCGTTGTTGCTATTTAGTGTTTTGGGAGAAATTAAAATCAAATGGGTCTTTTATCACCGTAGTCTTTAGCTCTGCAGTACACTACTGTCATGATCATAAAACCATAAAAGCATGACATTTTGTTTCAGTTTACCTTTGTTTTCTTTTCTTCCCTTCTGTTTCTCTGTAGATTTGAGTTCAATCTCAGCATAGGTGACTTCAGCAGGTCCACTTGCACTGTCTACAATGAACAACAGAGAAAGGAATAAGACATTTGTTTTAAATGAGTTTGCTCTGCAAATGTCACAATGAAATGTAAAACAAAGATTTAGAAAAGAACTACTGCCTTAGTAAATGATCAACATGACATAATTACCTTCTGTAACATCATTAGTTACCTGTGCTTATGTCTTTATTAATTGCTGCATCAACAGTGTCATAAATATGAGCAGTTCCTGTAATAAATTGATGCATCTTATGAATTTAAGCCCACAGAAAAATACTCTTTCATGTTTACAGTGCAAAAATAAAGCCAACTATTTAATGTGCTATTAACATTGTAAAATATATAAGATACATTTTATGCATTACTGATAACAAAATAAAACAAAGTCTAATCGAAATATAAATGTCAGTTACACAAATATCACGTTAAACTTTAAAAGAGTGAAATGTTATTTAGCTGTAAGGTCTGTTCTGTTAGTTAAAAGTTATTTAAAAAATAACTTAATAAACAGAAATAAACAGATTTATTTCTAAATGTCTTCAGTCTCAGTTTGTAAAGATTTATGGGTATTTATTTATGGTTAAAGACTGACCAGACAGCAGTGTGTTGTTTCCTGTTTCACTCTGGTTCTGCTCTGATGTCTGACTGCTGTTCTGCTGTTGACTGACACTAGAGGGAGACTGAGATCTTACACCTAGTCAAACATACAATGATCTTGTAAATGTTTGAGGAAATAAGGGGGCTCAAAAATAAAAAATAAACAACTATCTTTAATCTCTTTAATGCATACATCCTTGGAAAATAATTTAGTGCTATAATTCATGATAGCTGAATCTTCACCACACATTAGATCTGTGCCAAAAGTGAAATGGAATGTTGTAAATGACTTTTTTGGAGCACTTCATCTATGAAGTAACTTGTGCATCATACAAATATTGGAGAGGATGGAGAATGTGACTTCAAGTATGACAATGAATATTTATTGTGTTTTTTTATCAAAACTTTTTTAGTATTTAATAAGTAACAAACCAAAGTGTGTTTAGGTTGGTCTCCCAGCCTGAAAACCTTTGGGAACAGAGCTAAAGTCCGCAAATGTGTCAGTGAATTTTAACATGGCAGATGATGAACCTTTATTGTTTCTGTAGCGCCACAGCAGGACCAAGAAGACAATGATCAAAAATGTGACAGTCAGTCCTGCAGTCACTCCAGTTATCATGGGATTGAAACCATCAGATCTTGAGGCTGCTGAAGATGAGATACATACATTTAGATTTACATGCTGTAAATGATACAGAAACAATTTAATAGTCATTACAGGATGAACAGGACTCTCTAGAATCACACCAGTTACAGAAAAGAGAAAATTACTTACTATTTGTGCTGATTACAAATAGTAAGACTAAATCAACAGTTTGGTGGCAATAATAAAAACATAAATAAAAACTGATTTTTTAAACACAGACTCACAGTGTACAGTGATATTAACAGGATGACTGATCTCTCCAGATTTAGACTGACACCAGTACACTCCAGTGTCTGATGTATTGGTGGAGCTGATTGTACATGTAGATCCTGTTTGTGATCCCCACACTGATGATGAACAATCTTCCAGCCGTCCACTGTCTGTGTATCTTCTCACTGTCCATCTATCAGAGTTACTCTGGTCCTCACAGCTCAGAGAGAGAGAGACAGATGTGAAGTGTTGAGTTCTGTTGGGACTGATGATCAGAGACACTGGAGGAGAAACACCTGAGAAGACAATCAACTTTTCACAAACATATTGTGGACTGGGGATTAAGTTCTGAATTCTAAAAATGTACAGTATGTTTTCATAGTACATCAACCTCTGAAAAGATCAAGGAAAATTTGATTCCTCCTGATATGACCCCAGATGCATCAGTCACTGTATCATATAACACTTTCAAAAACTCTTATTTTATTTCCATTTACACTGATTCAGTTTGAACTCACCAGTGACCCATAGTGGTTGTTTGTTGCTGTAGGTTGTTTCATAGGCTGGTTTTCCTCTCTCTGCTCTGCACACATAAACTCCTGTGTGATTTAGAGCAGCAGAACTGACAGTGTAGTTTCCTCCAGCTCCTCTGCTGCTGTCTGAGAGCAGCTGATAATAATCATTGCTGTCTGTAAATAGTGAAAATGTTTTGTTATCACCTCAAGGAAATATTGCTTTCTGACTCTAATCAGTTACTCTAATCAACATATTCAGATTGTATACCAGATACAGATCATGGACCATGTGGTTCTCCATTACATTTTTTATTTATTTATTTATTTTTTTATTTTTTTGCATCAGTACATTCAGATCCATGAATCTTCATATCAAAATCTGTGTTCTAATTTGTTTTCTTGCCTTACCACAACTAATTCTAGCAAGCCTTCAATATTAATTTTAATTTTGAGCTGTCAGGTCGGATTTCACTGACAATTGCAGACTTTATTTGTTCTTTTGTGTTAATGTCAGGTTTCATACACAGAACAGAAGGTCCGGCTACAATATTACACATATGAGTTATGTAAAGTGGTTGCGTCGATTGTTGCTACAATAAATAGTGTTGTTGTGTAAAATTTGAAATGGTCAGCTAGCTAGCATTTAACAAGGACATTTCTAAATCAAAAGAGAAAGCAAGGAAGTCTGTGCCAGAATCTGCAATCTGATCAACTTGATGTTTTATGGTGATCACCGGTAACTATAAGAATTCCTCGAAACATCAGATTCATCCGCACAGAATATCAGCGCCAAAAAACATCTTGTAACATTCAATTTTATGTTTTAATCACAGCTGGTGACAGAGATGACAAAGTACTCTAGTGCAGCATTAAATAATTATTTTGACTTGAATAAAACTAGGTAATTCAGACACATGGAGCACATTATAACTTACCTGATGAAACAGTTTCAGTGTACCAGCTGAATGTCCAGCCTGTAGAGGAGCCATTAACCTCACAGATCAGAGTCACTGGATCTCCTTCAGTCAACCACTTCTGTGGAGAAACACTTAAAACTGCCTGGACTTCATCTGAAATAGAGACATGACTCATTAATAACATGTTAAATGTATGTGGTTATTAAGAGATGATCAAACTCACCTGATACTGTCAGTGTAACTGCATCATTGACGTGTGATGTTAGTGATCCTCCTCTCTCTGATCCATAACAGGAGTATTTACCTGCGTCAGACTCAGTAACAGACATGAATGTGTGTTCCTGTTTATCACTGAAAGCATCAGCTAAACCATCTTTATACCAGCTGTACTGCCAGCTAGTGACTCCTTCACCATCAATGTCACATCTGAGAGTGACTGTCTCTCCTCTGAATACATGTTGATCAGGTTTAATGCTCACTTTGGGTTTTGGTCTTTCTGTACAATGACAACAATTCACAATGAAAATAATGTGCTGTATTTACTGTAATGAACACAGTTACTAGACTGTAAATCACACATGCTGAATCAGGTTAGACTGAATTGTTGCTCTCTATTGTCACTGTTACTGGTTTACTGTAATATGTGTAATGTCCTCTTTGTGCTCTGCACCTGTACTCTCCTCCATCAGAGACTTTCACTGAATTGATTGTTTTAACTGCAGCTCCAGAAAACTCATTGTTTGAGTTTTTACTCCAGAGAAACACCCTTCCAACCCATGACTGATCCACCTCACATCTCAGAATAACTGAGTCTCCAGTGAACAATGAACGCTGTGGCTGCACAGTTAGAGTTGATGTGGGAATATGTGTCAATATAAAGTAATTGAGTTGTGGAGTTTTTCAGTAAATCTCAAGGAACACAGATGTTAGCAGCAACTATGGGGCTGAACAATGCCGACACTTGGAAGTAAAATTTTTATTTTTTATTTTTTAGTTTGAGGGGGAAAGTGGGGTCATATTTCAGACATCTGTGTCTAGCGGTAACAGAGGCTGTTTTAATAATCAGTCTTCACCCTCTCATAGCATTAGACACAAAACATAGTACCAGAAGCACACTGGCATTATAGACAGCTTCATTTATTGTAAATGTGACTGAAGGTCTTGTATTAAAGCTTGTAGCTTACTTTTAGTCATGTGACTCCATTTGCACTTTATATTTACAATGACAGAAAGAGAGAGAATAGGTAGTGCTGAATCATTTGCTCAGGAAAAAAAAAATATATATATATAATCAATACTTGCCATCCATGTACACTGATACATTGTCGCCAAACAAAATATCACTATACTATGCTGTATCGATTTTTTCCCTCATCCATTTTTATCATCACAACACAAAACTGTTTAGAAAACTTCAAGCTAACAGTCTGAATACAAACAGAGGAATAAATGCACACTTGCAAAACCGAATGACTGAACAAACACACTGCTCTACAACAAACAGAGTACATTTCTCTTTCACAAACACAAACAGCACTAACTGACCACTTGCTCTCTTAAACTCATCTTTCACTCATATATCATGAACTAGAGCTGGATTTGAAACTCTGAGAGCAGAAGAAAAAAAAAATCCAGGAACACCAAACTGCTTGATCCATTTCATAATATAAGAGCAATTAAAATCTCTAAATGATACAAGAACATTTCAATAGTGTTTATTGATCTACAGTCTCACCTCTGACTGAGATCCAGCTCTTGGGTGACTCTCCTCTCCATGTGTGTTTGCAGTAGTAGAAACCCTCATGTGACTTTGAAACAGTGGAGATGATCATCTCTGTAGTTTCATTCTGGATGAGTGATCCATCTTTATAGAAATCAGCTCTGAGGTTTGGTGGGGTTGTAAACTGATATAAACAGTGTAGAGTCAGATTATCTCCTTCAGTCACAGGATGAACAGGACTCTCCAGAATCACACCAACTACAGAAACAGAGGAAACATGAACTGACAAATAGCAATAATGTAATATGATTGTATCAACAATGTGGTGATAATAATAATAATAATAATAATCATAATAATAATAATAATAATAATGTATTTAATTTAGAGTGTTATAAAACACTGAAGGACACCTTAATGACAACTTAATGACAATCATAAAATACAAGACAACAATACAATCAAAGCAACATCTGAGTGATTCAACATTAAGATAATTCATAAATTAAAATTATTTAGGAAAAGCTCATTTAAAGCAGCATGTTGCTATGTGGTTGCTAGGTTGTCCCCAAATGAGGACTTTGTGAATGGAAATTAATGAATAAACACAGAAACACAAACTCACTGTGTACAGTGATATTAACAGGATGACTGTTCTCTCCAGATTCAGACTGACACCAGTACACTCCAGTGTCTGATCTGCTGGTGTAGCTGATTGTACATGTAGATCCTGTTTGTGATCCCCACACTGATGATGAACAATCTTCCAGCCGTCCACTGTCTGTGTATCTTCTCACTGTCCATCTATCAGAGTTACTCTGGTCCTCACAGCTCAGAAAGAGAGAGACAGATGTGAAGTGTTGAGTTCTGTTGGGACTGATGATCAGAGACACTGGAGGAGAAACACCTGAAAAGACAATTACAACTACAATTTGGAAATCAAGTCAGGTGAGTTTTATTAACACTGTACACAATATACAAATTCAAAACAATTTTCACAAAAAAAATAAAAATAAAATAAAATAATAATAATAATAATAATAATAATAATAATAATAATAATAATAATAATAATAATAATAATAAATACAACAGTTCTGATATCTAAAATAAGTCTAATTTTTATTTCTATTTATTTACCAAATAACACCTTAATGTATTTGTCATTATGCAATTAACAAGTTAACAAAAACTTCCATAAAGTGCTGGAGAAAAAAAAAAAAAAAAAAAAAAAAAACCTATGGATATCAATCAAACTGTAACATAAGTTTATAAGGTACTAATTTGCTGAAGTGTACATTGATGGAGTGTCCTCTGTTTTTGGTAAAGTCCCTCCTAGAATCGAGGTGTGATCAACGACAAAAATGTAAAATACATTTAATAATGAAAACACTTTATTTTCTAAACACTTTATTCAAATAATCAAATTATTTTATTACACCTATATTTGACTATTTTCCCCTCAAGTCCACTTACACTTTTGTGCCACAAAAGTTAACTTTAGTTAACAAAGTTAACAAGTTAATTTTACTTAACAATCCACCATAAGAACTAAAATGTTTTACATTTACAGGGAAGTGATCAAGGTTTTGCTGCTTAGTTTAGTCTATTTAGTCTCTGCTAGTAGATGTTGTAACTACACCTGACAGTAAAAGCATCTTTCTCCAATTCAAAAGAAGCCATATTAAGACAGAATACAATTTAAAGACACACCAAGCTCTAAAAAAAGTTCAGGGAAAACTTCGGTAGTGTCTCATTCATTCTCTGATTCAGTTTGAACTCACCAGTGACCCATATTAACTGTGAGTTGCTGTACCATGTTTTATAGGCTGGTTTTTCTCTCTCTGCTCTGCACACATAAACTCCTGTGTGTTTTAGAGCAGCAGAACTGACAGTGTAGTTTCCTCCAGCTCCTCTGCTGCTGTCTGAGAGCAGCTGATATCTGTTGTCTGTAAAAAGTGAGAATATCCAGTTACCTCAAGATATCAAGAGTCATTTTTACATGAGTCTTATAAATTACCTTTGTTGGTATAATCAAAGTAGATTGATTAGAATTAAAACAGATTGATTAAATATTTTTAATCTCCATATTAATGAATGAATGCATTGATTAATTAATTTTTTTAAATATTCATTCAGATGTTAAAACATGAAGCACATTATATCTTACCTGATGAAACAGTTAGAGTGTACCAGCTGAATGTCCAGCCTGTAGAGGAGCCGTAAACCTCACAGATCAGAGTCACTGAATCTCCTTCAGTCAACCACTTCTGTGGAGAAACACTTAAAACTAAATCTGAAATGGAGAAATCACTCATTAATAACATATTAAATGTTTGTGTGTTTATAAAGAGATGATCAAACTCACCTGATACTGTCAGTGTAACTGCATCACTGATGTTTGATGTTCGTGATCCTTCAGTATCTCTTCCATAACAGGAGTATTTACCTGCGTCAGACTCACTAACAGACCTGAATGTGTGTTCCTGTAGTTTACTGAAAGCACTGACTGAACCATCTTTATACCAGCTGTACTGCCAGCTAGTGACTCCTTTACCATCAATGTCACATCTGAGAGTGACTGTCTCTCCTCTGTATACATGCTGATCAGGTTTAATGCTCACTTTGGCTTTTGGTCTTTCTGTACAATGACAACAATTCATAATAAAAATAATGTGCTGGTTTTACTGTATGAACACAGTTACTTGATGGTAAAACACGTTAAATCAGGATAGACTGAAGTGTTGTTCTCTATAACTGTTACAGTCATTTATAGAAGATCTGTTAATATACAGTCACGTTTGTATACATTTTTATATCTTATTTCTATACATTTACATACAAGTTTTTCAACAAGTTTTTCAAAAGAATATCTTGTCTCTCACTGTCTCACACCTCAGTCTTGTCAGATGAATAATTCAACTTGCTAAAAAAATGTTTTTTTAATCAAAGAAATGGAAATAATTTCTCAACTCATTTGGTTTGTAACAGTTACTGCAGAATCACATTTTCATCATATTTAATGAAATATATGAATAAAATTCACTCACCTTCAGTTTGTCGAGAATAGATGTTTGAAATCAGCACTAAAAACAAAAAGAGAAAAACTCATTATTGTGAACATTGAGCTAATGTTCTTATGAACTGAAGATGAACAAGAAAGAAAGAAAGAAAGAAAGTAAGAAAGAAAGAAAACTATAAAGATGTACAAATATTAAGATATTGTGTAGGTGACAGTACATGTATATGACTGTATATGAGTCCAGATAAAAATTAAAACATCTGACTGATATTTGACACATTTGGTCATAAACTTCTATTTATGGAACTTCAAGCCAACAGTCTGATCACAAGCAGAAGAATAAAGACAAACCCTTTACTAACTGTGTATAGTAAATATTACGTCAGCAGCGACAATAAATGCAAAACAAACCAACAGAACTGATTCAACAGCAGAAAACTGAATGAACAAATACACTGATCTACAGAGCATTTCTCTTTCACAAACAGCACTAACTGCACACTTCCTCTCTCAAACTCATTTTCACTCATATATCATGAACTAGAGCTGGATTTAAAACTCTGAGAGCAGCAAGAAAAGACTTAAATCCAAGAACACTGAAACACTTCATTTACATAATATAACAGCAATTATCATCCACTGAAATACACTGAGAGAAAATAATACTCACAGAGCACAAGAGGAAGTTGACTGAGCTCCATACTGACCAAATGATTTCACACGGTTAAAGACACAGATTGTGTTAAAGAATCAAGACTTCCTGAAACCTGCAGTCAGATCTTTAGAAACATCATGACAGATTAAAGACATAGAAATGTACCTCATGTGTTACAGAAAAATGTCTGATAATGTTGATAATCTTGTAACATGTTTTCAGAAAACGTAACACTGTTGTCGACTCGTTCCATATAAATCTGAACAGCATCAATTTGCAATTATCAAAAGTAATATTCTTATGTATAATAATTAAAATAAAACAGTACTTTCATACATCTTTATTGTAATTAGTACATTTGCTGTACTTATAACTTTATCAAAGCAAAGAAGCAGAAACTAGTAAAAACTGCCGCTCCTCTCACACTGGTTAATGTCACAGACTGAAACAACAAACCAAACCACAACTATGAGCTCATCTCTGTCTGTTTCTATCAGGCCTCTGACACTGATGGTGTTGAGTTTGTCTGTCATCAGTGGCATCTGCAGCTCAACGGCCGTATGCACTGTTTGCAGGGCTGTGTTAAGACTGTAAGGGGCTTGTTACATATCTATATAAAACATATAGTATTAAATTGTATGTGTTAATGTTAATTAAATGCATTATGAACTATCATTAAAGAACAGAGTAGGTAAATTAGTGAAAGTAAATGTACACTTTTACAAAACATTGTGTGTGCTTTGATTTATGCCTTTAGAAATATGTCTTCCTGCTTGTGGATCTTTTAACAGGCTGGTAAGATCATTTACATTTTTACAAATCTTATTCTACACATGCAATTTTTTAAAGCACTAATTTACCTTAATAGTAAAATAGTTACTTAACATCAACAAAAATAAAAGATAATTTTGAAATATTGTTAATCATGGCAGTTATTCATTCAGTGTGGGCATTAGAAAGGACATGAGTGTGTGGGTGTGAAATTGACATCTAGTTTTTGACGTCAGTGTGATTTGGATATTTGCTGTTTTTTTTTTTTTTTTTTGGAAAGCAATTATCATCCACTGAAATACTGTTATTTTTTACGTCAATATTTTATTGAAAATCATTTGCCCATTGGGACACGTTTCGAAAGGAGATCTGGCAAATCGATGTTGTCCGAGACCCCAGTTAAGAGAAAATGCTGCTTAATCCGGCTGACAAAGAATTCATATTATGCAATAAATATCAATCAAACACACAAATCATTGACGTCAATGTGATGTCCATATACACTGCCCTCCAAAAGTTTGGAAACACCCATGGCAAAGTGTGGTTTTGAAAGATATCAGCATAAATCCTTATCATTTTTGGTGCAAATACATTAAAGTAACTTGACATTATCATTGAAGACCAGCAATAATACTTTTCATTTTGATACATAATATATACACGTCAAAGTCAGACATGCCCCTTTGCCAGCTGTGATGCCTGATTACTGGTTTAAACTTGGCCCAGGTTTTTTTAAAACAGATTTTTGGGTCAGCACACCTTAATAGCTTTAACAATTGATTGCCAATTAAGTTTAAAGTTAAAAAGGATTCATGCCAATATTGTTCAAACCCCCACTTTTCTAGGGTGTTTCCAAATTTTTGGAGGGCAGTGTAACATCAGTTTGACATCAAAAGCATGACATTAATTTGATGTGAACTGAATGTCAAACACATTGGCCTACATATACAGGGGTTGGACAATGAAACTGAAACACTCGCCAATATAGTATTGGAGGTTTCATGGCTATATTTGCGCTGTCTGGTGCCCAATCTTCACTTATTGTACATTACACCAGTTAGAGCAGAGTGTAAAGTTTCATTATGTGCATCCAATGGTTCAAACATTGTACCTTGAAGGTATTGCTCTGTATCAGGATAATAATGCACCAATACACACAGCAAGACTGGTGACAGACCGGTTTAATGAACATGAAAATTAAGTTGAACATCTCCCATGGCCTGCATAGTCACCAGATCTGAATATTATTGAGCCACTTTGGGGTGTTTTGGAGGAGCGAGTCAGGAAACGTTTTCCCACATCAGCATCACATAGTGACCTGGCCACTGTTCTGCAAGAGGAAAATGGCTCAAAATCCCTCTGGCTGCTTTGCAGGACTTGTATTTGTCACTCCCACGATGAAATGATGTTGTATTAGCTGCAAAAGGAGGCCCAATATCATACTAATTGTGATCTAAAACCAGGTGTTTCAGTTTCATTGTCCAACCCCTGTACATTAAACCAATTTCAATGTGAGTATTAACTTCTACTTATATAGCCCAATCAGAAGTACCGGTACTTACATAGAAACCTATACAAAGAAAGAAATGCTCATTTTAAAGAAATACGCCAGATGGATTTAGCTGGTTTTGCATCTGAACTCTTCATATATATATACATATATATTTCAATTCAATTCAAATTTATTTTTATAGCACTTTTCACGATACATATCGTTGCAAAGCAACTTTACACCAAATTAAAGTTTTTACAATATATTTAGTAGTAGCTTACTAATGGTGACTATGTCAAGTTGATGTACATATGGTCAAGATGTATGGTAAAGATCAATTAATGACGTAATCAAACAGACAAAAAACACCATAAATTAGTACCAAAATTCGGTAGTGCTGTATGTTGTTTCAGGGTTGGCATCATCTGAAGTCCTCTGAGGGGTTGGCATCATCTCTTCTTAAGTGTTCTGGATCCAGACTGAAGATTGTGAATTCCTAGTTACCACGGGATGTCAATCCCATGGCAAAAACAGAGAACAAATAGGAACATAATTAGCGTAGCTGCTGTTCAAAACAAAGAAAGCAAAAGAAAGCAAAAAAAGATTTGTTCAACCAAAGCTAAAATATTAATAATGAGCATTTGATCAGATATAACTGCAGGAAAAGTTTATGAGATGCATTATTTGAATGCTTGGCTAAAAAGATGAGCCTTTAATCTAGATTTAAACAGAGAGAGTGTGTCTGAACCCCGAACGTTATCCGGAAGGCTGTTCCAGAGTTTGGGAGCCAAATTTGAAAAAGCTCTACCTTCTTTAGTGGACTTTGCTATAGGAACTACCAACAGTCCAGAGTTTTGCGACCTTAGGGAGCGTGATGGATTGTAGCGTGGTAGAAGACTAGTTAGGTACGCAGGAGCTAAACCGTAAACCGTGCC
>CM070009.1:3997761-4074078 GCA_036247105.1 Cirrhinus mrigala
ATTTGCATCTGTAGCGCCCTCTCTAGTCGGTGTGTCTACCCTTTGGAATTATTGACGCTAGAACCTGGATTTGTTTAAGCGTGTCTCTCAATGTGATTTTACTTACAATCAATATGTGATCCTTGATTTTTATACTACTTCTGACAAAGTGCAACTCTTCCCACCAATTCCGGCTACCTATAGCTCTATTATGTGACTGCACTATGTAACTGAAAAATACAAACAATTTATTTAAAAGAAAATAGCAAGAAAGAATTGACAAAGATAAATCAAAATCTGTTCACTCAACATATAAATAAACATGTACCCTGAAATGCTTGACTGACTCTTTTTTCCCTTTCCACAACAACAAGCTTCAGTGGTTAAACTTTTACACTAATATCAAAGTAGGGCTTTTCACTGAATCACTCTTCCAAATTAAACTTCAGTTCTTTTTCATGAGCTACAAATTTTGCGTTCACTTATTGTTACCCAATATATCAGTGTCTGTTTTAAGTCTTAAACAGAACAGCAAGTAAATAAACTTTAGTTTTAATCAGAAATACAATTGTAACCCTTTAATGATATACTTTCAGTGAATCATAGAGTATTAAACCACTGTATCATTCAGCAACTGAAGAACAGCTTAATGTGGGCCCACCAGTTGCCCACCTAAACTGTCTGCTTCGCTCTATAAGAGCACAAATAAAACAAATAAAATGTATCTGAGTAAACTTGGCAAGAGTTCAAGGATCCCGTCACCCGTCAGATCAGTCCACGTGAGGCTGTGATCAGTCAGCAAACTCTGTGATACTTACACGATGCCAGAGGAACCCCTAAACACTCAGAAACTAGAAGCGCTATCTGGATTTCCTCAATGTACTTCTCAGTCTCGGCAATCACTTTGATCACCTTTAGTTGTCTTACAGGCCCTGATTTAAGTGATAAACTTGATTTAAAAGGGCACCTATTATGTAAAATCCACTTTTACATGGGGTTTGGTGATAAATGTATGTTGGTAGTGTGTGAACACAACCACTCTATATGATAAAAATCCACCCACTCCTGATTTTTTTAATCCCCATTAAACCAAACCAGTCTCATTAGGTATGTGGTTATAATTCTCTAAGCAGTGTGACATCACATTGTTTAGGCCCCGCCCACGGCCACTGACTGACAGTCATTGCTTTGTTCATTTCATTTCATTGAGCTGTCTTTGGTTGTACACCGTCCTAGCATCAACAGTGTCTCGTAAACAGTTCCGGTGTTCTGTGTTTGGATGTAAGACTGAACATAAGACTTCATTTTCTCCCAACATCTGAGCCACTGAGGACGCAGTGGATTACTTTTTCTTTTTTTTTTTTTTTTTTTTGAAGGTAATGCGCCTCAAAATCTACCTCAATAAGTATTATTTCTGCGGAAATAATTTTGTTCCAGACTGCTTTGTAAATGTCACGTCATTGTAGTGCTTAGTTAACATTTTAATCATATTTGTGTGCGTACGTTATGAAAGTATTTTAACTGATCAGCGCCATGCTGTCCGTTCATTGGCACTAGCAAACACATCCTCTCTGCGCTAACCAAGCTGTAACATTGTGCTCTTTCATCCCACTTTCGGTGTGTTTGGCTTCCCATATGTATGGCTGAACACCAGTACTCTCAGTCATGTTGCTTGCACCGACTGTTTACTGCTGTAGCTATGCAAAGCAGAGATGTATATGCTACGCCCTCTTCTGATGATGGGACAGGAATATGCAGCTCATTTGCATTTAAAGTGATATACACCAAAAATCTCTTTTTAGACTCGCCCCATAAATGATATTTTCCAGATGTTATAATAAATGATCTGTGGGGTATTTTGAGCTGAAACTTTACAGACACATTCTGGGGACACCCAAGACCAATATACATCTTGTAAAAAGGGGCATAATAAGTGCCCTTTAAGTTTCTCACCGGTGATGCACATAGTCCCATTCACTGCAATGACACCCGTGTGTTAAACTAGCATTTCTTCTGAATTGCATCATGTTGACTTCTTTGTGGCGTCGTGTTGACTTCACAACAGAATTCTATGCTGATTAACACTCGAACAATACAGTCCTAGCTATGTCTTTCACAAGAAAGTGACACGTTTTGTGTTATCATGCCGACAGCATTACCTATGAACTTATTTTTCTAACTCTTCTCACACTCTATTGACTGACATCAGCACTGGCCAATCACAGTTGCCCTACCTGACATGAGGCGGCTCATTTTTTGAAGTCATTTTTTTTAACCAATAATGTTAAACTAAACATAGCTTATTGACACGAACATGTCTGAATAGGTATATTTATTTTTAACAGTATGTAGGCTTTTGTAAAAAAAAAAAAAATAATAATTAAATATAAATATTATTTAATAAAATATTCTCATTTAGAATTTAACCCAGAGTTACATATTCTATAATGTTTTTCCCCTATATTGATGAAAATTTTATGAACGGTTAATATACTACAAACACTCTATTGTATCACAGAATAAGACAAAATATGTGTTGTACTTTCTATAGGCTGTAATAAATACTATGTAAATTAGCACTGCTCTAGATAAGTTCATGCAGTGATATTTATGTATATTTTATATGACAGACCTATTGGTTTGTTTTGTTAATAGCATTTATTACTGCAAAATTAAAGGCTGAGAACGTGTGCTTTGTGAGTATCAATATTGAGTGAATGTAGGCTGTAGTTCTCGTGGATGAAGGACCCCTCAAAAGGTAAAGCCTAAGGGCCCCTAGCAGTGCATTCAGCCATTGAGCTGCAGGCACCACTGATAACAGACAAACGCAACACCATCAGGTCAAAGGCCTGGTAAAAATAGATAAAGATGCTCTTTGTGGTTTGGTTTGGTTCTGTTTCAGCTCTGTGGCATTAACCAGTGTGGGAGGAGCAGCAGTTTTTACTAGTTTCTGCTTCTTTGCTTTTATAAAGTTATAAATACAGCAAATACCCTAATTACAATAAAGATCTATGAAAGTATTGTTTCATTATCCTTATTAATCACATATTTATTCTCATACCTGCAAATTGATGCTGTTCAGACTGATATGGAATGAGTCTTGACAGTAGTGTGACATTTTCTGAAAACATGTTACCAGATTATCAACATTATCAAAAACTTTTCAACAACACATGAGGTACATTTGTGTGTCTTTAATCTGTCATGATGTTTCTGAAGATCTGACTGTAGGTTTCAGGAAGTCTTGAGGTTTTAACACAGTCTGTGTCTTTAACCGCCTGTCATCATTTGGTCAGTATGGAGCTCAGTCAACTTCCTCTTGTGCTCTGTGAGTATTATTTTCTCTGGATGTATTTCAGTGGATGAAAATTGCTGTCATATTTTGTAAATGATCAAGTGTTTAGTGTTCCTGTGTGTTTGTTCAGTCATTTAGTTTTGTGCTGTTCAATGGTGTTTATCGAATCAGTTCTGTTTGTTTGTTTTACAGTCTACTGTCTCGGATGCCTTAGACTGGCCACACACTTCAGAATTTAAGGCAGATTTTAAGCCAATTTGCGCCCCTGTACAAAAAAATCCTCTGTTGTGTAGTGTCATTACGATTATTTAACTGCTCCCAATTGGGATGGAGCATCCCAAATACAAATCAGAAATATCAAACATGTTTTATATTTATGACTCTTGATTGGGCAGCCTCTGATGTGATACCCACAATACCCAGTGAGAGCAAGCAAGCTTTACCTACCGGATGTTGTGTACTTCTATAGCTGACTCTTGGCAGTCACAAACATGCTATGAAAATAGAGTGCTGAGAAAGAACAATACTGATATTTTTGACTTTTTTTTCTGTTTTGTTTTTCACTGTACAACAGAATGCGTGCTTTGCAAACCAGCTGATGTCAATTGTCCTGCATGTGTTTTTCTTCTCTAGTTACATTTAATCTTGTGAGTCTTTGTGAGATCTTGTGTCACTGTGAAATCGTTCCTACGATCAACAAGTGCGTGGTCTCGCAGTCTGGTTGAATCATCTAGTGTGCGCGTTCAGAGGATTAAAGGAGAAGTCTACTTCCAGAACAACAATTTACAAATAATTTACTCACCCCCCATCCACGATGTTCATGTCTTTCTTTCTTCAGTCGTAAAGAAATTGTTTTTTGAGGAAAACATTTCAGCATTTTTCTCCATATAATGGACTGATATGGTGCCTCGATTTTGAACTTCCAAAATGCAGTTTAACCCTTTAACTATCACCGTCCACTCTGTGGGATGCCTAGGTTTACTTCACCATATTACAAACAAATCCTAATCTAATCATGACAAACTATATATCGTCGGGAAGGTCTAAGACTCCTAAATAGATATTTTACCACTCTTTTGTGTTACAAATTATGTAGGAAAAGTAATAAATTAATTTATGACAAGAGCGCACCCCAAAAATCTACATCATAACAGGAGTTCTGACCTTTGTCACAAAAAGACTACCTTTGTTGCCTTTTTACCTATCATGCAATAGAAATCACCTGAAAATTTAAAATTTCAAAATTCATCCTTTGAAAACGATTTTAAAATCAGACATTGCGTTACCATGCAAATTGTACATAAAAATCATATTATAAAATGTTTTCATTCATGAATTATAAAAGTTTAACTCTGGATAGTGCATTTTCATGTCTATGTTCAAGATAGGGAGTGACAGTCAAAGGGTTAAATGCGGCTTCAAACGATCCCAAATGTGGCTATAAACGATCCCAGCTGAGAAAGAAGGGTCTTATCTAGCGTAACGATCGGTTATTTTAATAAAAATAATACAATTTATATACTTTTAAATGCCAAACGCTCATCTTGTTTTAGTCTGCCTGGACTGTTTTTGTTCCAATTCATGACAGTTAGTGTGTCGAAAAACATCTCATGCTCTCCCTCAACTTCAAAATTGTCCTATATCACTGTTTTACCTTTTTTGTTGAGGAGGTTTGATCTTCTTTGCATGTTGACTTTGCAAAGACTGTGTCGGTACTTCTGCAGCGATGTAGGATGATTTTGAAATGATTATTGAAGTTGAGGGAGAAAATACTTTTGTTTTTCGACATGCCCTAACTGTCTTGAACCAGACTACACAGAGTTCAGCGAGAGAAAGGCAAGATGAGCGTTTGAGATTAAAAAGTATTTCAATTGTATTTTTTAAATGAAAATAACCAATCGCTTCGCTAGATAAGACCCTTCTTTCTCGGCTGGGATCGTTTGAAGCCGCATTTAAACTGCATTTTGGAAGTTCAAAATCGGGGCACCATATCAGTACATTATATGGAGAAAAATGCAGAAATATTTTCTTCAAAAAACATAGTTTCTTTACGACTGAAGAAAGACATAGACATCTTAGATGACAAGGGGGTGAGTACATTATATGTGAATCTTTGTTTTGGAAGTGGACTTCTCCTTTAAGGCTAAAAATCGGTTGAAAATCTCTTCATGTCTGTCAGTTAAGATTTGAAAATCGTTAGTACATAGTCACTATATGCAGTTAGTAAGAGTATGTCCTTTTCAGTTTCCTTCATGTTCCCTGAGCAAGTTCAAGTCCTCTCTGCTTTGATGATGAAATTTATAAGATGTCAAACAAATGTTTCAGTGTTTATCTGTACACATTTGTAGTCCAGCAACATTATTTGAGAGCACAACTGTGGCATTTCACAAGCAAAGGAAAAAGAATAACCGGTAACACTTTATTTTAAGGTGTCATAATACAGAATAATTACCTTATTAAGTACTTAGTAGTAGCTGTTGTACTTTCATGAAACAAAATGTAATTACCATGTAGCTAAGTTATGGAACAGCCTGCAGTTACAGTTTGTAATTATGTAGATGTAATAGGCAGCCATTGGTACACAAGTCTGTTACACAGCTACATATGTAACCAAAAGACTGTTACATATGTGTTGCACACTTTATACAACATAATTAAAAATGTAAGTACATAGGCATAAGCTACTTAAGTGTACTTCATGTGTATCTATACTGTACACCTTATCCAGCTGCACCTTAGTTTGGTTTAACCCACCAGTATACATCTTAAATACATGTAATACCTTTTTAATTACATTAAAATTACAGAATATTACACAGGCATAAGATACTTAAAATAAAGTGTATCAAGATTGCACTTAAGTGTAAGTAGCTGTGTAACAGACTTGACCTATTACATATGTGTAACAGTAGCTGCCTATTACGTCTACATAATTCACTACTGTAATTACTGGCTGATCCATAAATTAGTTACATGGTAAGATCATTTTATTTCATGTAAGTACAACTACTATTACTAAATACTTAATTAGGTAATTACTCTGTATTATGGACACCTTAAAAATAAAGTGCTACCGAATAATCGTATAATATTTTCAAGTATAAAGGAACGTTGATCAGCTCCATGTTCAAACTGTAATGATTTTTTCTCTTGTGTTTTAAGTGCTGATTTCAAACATCCACTCTGGACACACTGAAGGTGAGTGAATTTGATTCATATACTTTATCTCATTTCGGGTGATTCTTCACTAGCTTTTACAAACCAAGTGAGAAAAAAATAATGTTTTGATTATAACAACACTTTAAATAAATAAATAAACAAATAAATAAACAAATGATTAATGTGTTGTGACTCGTAAACTCACAGATATTTGAGGAGTGACAAAAACACCAAAACATTCACACACAAAAATAAATACAGAAACATACAACATATTTTAAGATTTTTACTGTACTTGAAAATTAGTAACACTACAGACACAACAAACATTTTGCACAAATATATATTAAAAAAAAAAAAAATGACCTGCTGGACCTGCAGTAACAAAGTTGTTTGGACTACTACAAAATTTTCAACACTTTGGTTGCTCAGCTGGAGCCAAATTTCATTGACTGAATCAATAAAATACCCCGAGCTGGATTCAAAAATGTATTTTTAATTTCATCTTAATACTATATATGACAATGCGATTAATATGATACTAGATGCACATTTTAGAAACTTTAGAAAAAAACATCTGACTCACCTGGTAGACTGGTAGACATTGTGAAGGGCTGGGCGATATATCCAAAAATATTATCACAATATATATTTTTTCCATATCATCATCATTATTATAATATCAATAATTGTAATTAAAAACATTAATTAAAACATAATGAATTTACAACAAAATATCATATTTTTATTATTTGTCAAATAAGATGCTGCACTATAACTATATAAATTAAAAACATTAATTATTCTTGATATTCCTTAAAATGATTGTAATTATAATTAATTAGTGCTTAAAAATTACATTTTAGTACACAACAGTAATATATTACTATCATAATTTCTTCAAGTTAAACTGGACTTTTATTTGTTGTAAAGGTCTTTCAGTTTTACTTTCAGTTTCAGTGTGTCTTGATGGTAGTTTTTCTCAAAGTAAATGGTGTAAAGTTCGTGAAGTAACTCTCAGAGCAGATTTACTTGGGCAGCTTAAGAGCATGAGACATACCCTTTCAGGCTCTGTCTCACGCTCTCACGCTGTCCAAGTAAATCTCACACCAAATAAAAATGCCCAAGACATTAACTTAAGACATGAGAGTTGGCAACAGTGGTGGTGACACATTAGGTCAAGCTCTGGGCTAAAAACATAAAGAATGCTTTATGCTAAATGTTGACCTCACTTGTCCCTGCAATTGCTGTTATAACAATTGTTGTTTATTGCAGTTGGCCTCAATGATTTATTAGTGAGAGGATGCAATCTTCTGCTGAAAAACTTTCACAACTCATGATACTAATGATGTTTCAAAGGATACAGAAAAAGTACCATACTAGTTATAAAAAATAACACCTTAGTCTAACCTAAATTAGCTTGTGTGTTTTACAATCAAGTAAACGTGTTTATACACTAAAAACAGCACATTATTTTCATTGTGAATTGTTGTTGTTATTGTTGTTGTTGTACAGAAAGACCAAAAGCCAAAATGACCATTAAACCTGATCAACATGTATTCAGAGGAGAGACAGTCACTCTCAGATGTGACATTGATGGTGAAGGAGTCACTAGCTGGCAGTACAGCTGGAATAAAGACAGTTCAACCAGTGCTTTCAGTGAACTACAGGAACACACATTCAGGTCTGTTAATGAGTCTGACGCAGGTAAATACACCTGTTATGGAGAAGAGAGAGGAGGATCACACAGATCACAACACAGTGATGAAGTTACACTGACAGTATCAGGTGAGTTTGATCTCTTTATAAAAACACACACACATTCAACATGCGTTTAATGATTGATTTCTCCATTTCAGGTAAGGCCCAGGCAGTTTTAAGTGTTTCTCCACAGAAGTGGTTGACTGAAGGAGATCCAGTGACTCTGATCTGTGAGGTTAACGGCTCCTCTACAGGCTGGACATACAGCTGGTACACTCAAACTGTTTCATCAGGTAAGCTACGGATTCATGTAGGAACTTTTGAATAAACTGGTTTTATAAAAATAAATCTTATTATTTAATATGTCTGAATCCAAGCATTACAAAGCGGGTATGTGGGGCACATGCCTAAACTCTGATGAGCCCCAAACAGTGAGACCCACCATAGACAGGCACCCAGTACTGCATTACCAATCGATCCTCTGTAAAAACATAAGGGATCATTGTTTGTTTCATGTATTTGTATGTACTGAAGACAGATACTGTATGTAATGTTCAATGGTCCATGATTCAGTCCTGGTTTAAAACCTGAATACACTGGGTTACACTAAAAAAAGTACTGTAACTGATAAGACTTGAATGAAATAAAAACAGCTACTTATTTTGAAAACTAAACATTCTCACTTTTTACAGACTACAGATATCATTATAAGTTGCTCTCAGACAGCAGCAGAGGAGCTGGAGGAAACTACACTGTCAGTTCTGCTGCTCTAAAACACACAGGAGTTTATGTGTGCAGAGCAGAGAGAGGAAAATCAGCCTATGAAACATGGTACAGCAACTCACAATTAATATGGGTCACTGGTGAGTTCAAACTGAATCAGTGTTATTGAGACACTCCTGAAACAACCATGTGTGAGAGTGTGCGGTTTGATACAATGATTGATACATCTGGTCTCATATGGTATCATGAGGAAACAGATTTTTAGTGATGTTTTGATAGCTTCATGTACTATGAAAATACACTGTATATTTCCAGATTAAAAATTCCCCTCCATCAGAGATGGTCATTCAAAACTGGAGCTTGACTATATATGGATCACAATTTTACTAATATTCTAAGTGAACTTGAAAGAAATCAATAAAATAGGCCTATTTTTATTTATTTATTTATTTTTTTCTAGGCCTAAGAGAGTTTTCATGCTTAAATATATTTTCAATTTTTTCCAATATAGAGCTGTAATTGTCTTCTCAGGTGTTTCTTCTCCAGTGTCTCTGATCATCAGTCCCAGCAGAATTCAACACTTCACATCTGACTCTCTCTCTCTGAGCTGTGAGGACCAGAGTAACTCTGATAGATGGACAGTGAGAAGATACACAGACAGTGGACAGATGGAAGTTTGTTCATCAGTTTGGGGGTCACAAACAGGATCTACATGTACAATCAACTACACCATCACATCAGACACTGGAGTGTACTGGTGTCAGTCTGAACCTGGAGAGATCAGTCATCCTGTTAATATCACTGTACACTGTGAGTCTGTGTTTCTGTATGTATTAATTTCAATGGAAGTTACAATCAATGCATAAATCAGGTTGATTTAATAACTGCAGGAAGCATCAGTGGGCAAAACACTGAATGGGTAAGAGGTACTAATAATCTATTTTAGTCAGAAAAATCTATTTTTGTTTCTAAGCATATTATTCATATCATCTTATTATTTACACTCAGCTCATGTTTCCTCTGTTTCTGTAGATGGTGTGATTCTGGAGAGTCCTGTTCATCCTGTGACTGAAGGAGATACTCTGACTCTATACTGTTTATATCAATATTCAACCCCACCAAACCTCACAGCTGATTTCTATAAAGATGGATCACTCATCCAGAATCAAACTACAGAGATGATCATCTCTACTGTCTCAAAGTCACATGAGGGTTTCTACTACTGCAAACACCCAGAGAGAGGAGAGTCACCCAAGAGCTGGATCTCAGTCACAGGTGAGAGTCAGTGAAACTGCGAGCTGATTTATTTCTTCTTATGCTCTTGTTCAGATAAAATGCCTGTGTGTCTCTCTTTCAGTGTCTCATTCAGAATCTCAGATCTCTGTCCTCCACACACTCACTTCTGTACTGGCAGTTTGTCCATATCTGCTAGTGACAGTCGTGCTGATTTTTAAATGCTGCAGTATGAGAGGTAAATGTCTGTCTGGTTTATGTTAATTTCATTATATTCAGTTAAACACCAAACTGGTCTTTATTATCAGTAATACTGTGTAGCTTGTCATCTTTTGGGTTTGTGAGGTTTTGTGCTTACTAAAGCTACTTTGAAACAACATGTATCACGAGTTTTCCTGCCCATCCAGTCCTGATGGGCAATGGTAAACAAACTTGGCTTGCTGTCCTTAATGGAGGCTCGAACACGAGGCTTGGCTTGAGTGCCGAGTTCAACCCCCCATTGCAATATTACCTAGAGTGAGAATGACAGAAACAGAGTAGGAGAAGGGGAGGTGGAGGGATGCCGGAAGAACTGAGGCTGGGACGATGCAATGAGAGCTGCGTATATAGGCTCGTAATGATGATTGACAGGACTGAATGATTAGGCTCCTCCCGAACCTACATTTGGAACTTCATATTGTGAAAATTTCTGTTATACAAATAAGTTTAATCGAATCTGTCTTGCTGAATGATTTTTTGTTTTGTCTTTTCTAGTCAAATGTTGTATAAATATAGTTAAATGTTATGGTAGGTAGTTCATAAAAAAATAAATAAATAAACTCTTTAAGTAAATTCTTGATTGGTTTTGTGTGTATTTAACAGTTACATCTATTGAAGAGCAAGAAACTGCAATCTGATGGTGAGAAAACTTCAGCTTCATCCTGGAATCTCTCAGTATATCTTTCACATGTTCAGGCTGAGCTTATGTACTGTAAAACTCATGTTTGTGAAGTGACAACTGCTTTTTTTAACTCCTTTTGGCATCTGACGGTTGTTAAAGTCAACATGAACCAGCATCGCAACCCTTTTGACTTTCAAGTGAAACAGGATATTCAGCGAGAAAACATGTAGGGAAGAACTTGATTTGACGCTTTTATCCAGAGTGTAATGCAAATGAGGAATACAGCAAGTGAGTGCTGTTGATCTATACACAAACATCAGTGTCTTGAAACGCCAGTACTTACATAGAAACCTATACAAAGTAGCCAGAAAGAAATGCTCATTTTAAAGAAATACGTCAGATGGATTTAGCTGGTTTTGCATCTGAACTCTTCATATATAGAGCATTGTCTCCTTAACATGTCAAACAAAAATGTAAGAAAATATGACAGTGGCTCTAAAAGGAGAGAAGAGCAGCAAAAAAAACAAAAAAAAACACATAAAACATGAATCAAGTCAGCCTCATAGAAATGTCGTGCTTACACAGTTGGCACTGATGCAGACTCATGGAGTAGATGCAGAACTTATAGACAAATGCAAAGAAGAGCAGAAGTATTGGCAAGAAGTTTTGAAATGGGTGGTTGCGGTGATACAGTTTCTTTTAGAACGTGGCCTTGCAGTCCAGGTTAGAGGTTATTTTCAAAATTATAAAAAACAAACTGAAACTGAATTATGCACTTGGAACAAAATGCTGCTGTAATCTATATAAATTATTACAGTTAGTATGCAGTTAAAAAGAAAAATCAAATTTTAAACATTTCTTGAGCTTGCTTTTATTTTATTTTTTTATTTTCTTTTGTATCAGCCAATGACTTTACATATTATTATTTTTACACTTCCTGCTGTTCTGACTGGTGTGTAAAAATGCTCCATACTAGTGTTCACATGGTGAGAATTGCCTGTTTTGTTTAATGCTACTGAACAGGAACATGTGGTGTCAGATGTTGAATATGAAAAGAGTTGTAAAACACAACAATAGCAATAATAGTTCTGAGAAATATTTTAGAAAATGTTATGTTTGTGACATTTGGCTTTTTATAATTAATTTTAGCAACTGAGAAAAACTGCAATAAGAATAGAGATAAAAAAAAAAAAAATCTGAGCAATATTGTTATTGCAGCGATATTGTTGCTTCTCAATGAATTAAGTTCTTATGTCTTTAATTTTACTAACATTTCTCATTCTGCATAAAGCATTAATAAAACAAGAACTGAAAACTACTGGCGTGAGCTTCTCTTCACATGTGGTTTATTTGGCATCATGGCATCATCAACTAGAAATTCTTAGTAATGCGTTTAATGCAACCTATTTATTCTGTACTTCGTCTTTCACATCAATCTCTGTTAAATTTTCACATGTCTGATGTAGGTTATATATTTCTAAAAATTGCTCATAAGAAATAATCAAATATTGGTTGATTTCTTCAGATTTGCTACAGTTTTTGCAAACTGTGTCAGTACTCACTCAACAGTGTGAAACATACAGTGACCAGTGTAGTCTGATTCTCCGCTGAATGACTTAAGTTGATTCTTTTTAACAAATATAAAATTATACAATGTGAGCCCAGAACAAATTACTCTTATGAGACAGTTGTTTTTAGTGAATCAGAAACGCTTATCAGTTGGAGTTGATTATTGAAGTAAGGAGAACATATTGTAACTTACTGACAACCTATAGATTAAAATACATGTGGTATTTAAAAAAAAAAAAAAAAAAAAAGAATTATATTACATTACTACACAACACAAGAAAGACACCATGTTGCTTGTGCATTGTTGTTATTGTACTTTTGTGTTTGGTGTTGTTGTACTATTGTTGTTGTTTTTCAAATACAGTACCTCACACATTTTACTGCTTAGTTTTCCACAATGTGTAAACTGTTCAAATGACAATTATATATATATACAGTAGCCTGCATTTGAAGTGGATCAAAACCTTTCATCAGAGTTGTCTAAAACAATCAAAACAACACTCATTCTTGTCTTAGGACAACTTTGAACTTTTTTTTTGATCCGCTTCAAATGCTGACTACTATATGTTGATACTATATAATTAAAGAGACTTCAGGGAGCTGAAAATAAGAATTTCTTTAAAACAACTGAAAATAATAATAATAATAATAATAATAATAATAATAATAATAATAATTGTACAAATTAAGAAAGTGGACTCATTTAGAGGAACTGGAATCATAATCATTAAATTTGCTTTAATGCCCATCGCTTGCCTTTGTGTATGAATATTAAACTGTGTTCATATGTATAAATATATCAGTCAAACTCATCACCATCAGTGTCAGAGGCCTGATAGAAATAGATATAGATAGACGTGAGCTCATAGTTGTGGTTTGGTTTGTTCTCTTTCAGCTCCACCAATGAGAGAAGAGCAACAGTTGCTCAATTTATTTTCATGTAAATACATCATTATAAATACAGCTAATATCACCATTACAATAAAGAGCCATCAAAATATTGTTTGATTTCCCTTGTTCACTAAACACACCAGAATATAACTTTTCATAATAGCAAATAAATACTGTTTAATACTGAATGAATAAATACTGAAACAATTTAATACTGAATGATCTGTCTTGATGCTCCTAAAGATCTGACTGCAGGTTTCAGGAAGTCTTGAGGCTTTAACACAGTCTGTGTCTTTAACCATCTGTCATCATTCAGTTAGTATGGAGCTCAGTCAACTTCCTCTTGTGCTCTGTGAGTATTATTTAATCTAAACATATTTTAGTGGATGATAATTGCTGTTATATTCTGTAAATGATCAAGTGTTTTAGTGTTCCTAGATTTTTTTTCTTGCTGCTTTCAGAGTTTCAAATCCAGCTCTAGTCCATGATATATGAGTGAAAGATGAGTTTGAGAGAGTGTGCAGTGCTGTTTGTGAGAGAGAAATGCACTCTGTTGTGTTGTAGATCAGTGTATTTGTTTAGTCATTCAGTTTTTTTTTTTATATTGTTAAATCAGTTCTGTTGATTTGTTTTGCAGTTATTGTTGCCACACAGTAAGAGTTTAAGACTGTCTTTATTCCTCCATTTGTGATCAGATTGTTGGCTTGATGTTCCCTGCTAGTTCTCTGCTATGACCAAATCCATAAAATACCAGGACTCCTATAGTTTTGAATCTTAAACATTTTAATTGGATTACACTTGCCTTTACCTGTAAAATCAGAAGACGCTGTAAAATATGCAACTGATCAGCTCGATGTTTACACTGAAATTAATTTTTCTCTTTCTGATTTTAGTGCTGATTTCAAACATCCACTCTGGATACACTGAAGGTGATTACATTTGATTCATCACATATGAAACAAACAGTGAAGTAAGGAAATTACTTACATTTCATTGTGATTATAGATGCACCCTTTTAATTGAATTTTTCATGTGACAGTTCTGAGGTGTGACATGAAACACCAAAAAGCATCAGTCTATCAAAAACATATATATTTATTACATTCTCTGTGAAGTCAAAACAGTGAGAGACAAGATCAAACTTGCTGAAAAACTCTCACAACTCATGCCTCCAAATTCCCAATGATTGTATATTGACAGGTCTTTTATAAATTACGCTAACAGCTATAGAGAACAACACTTCAAACTGTTTTAGCATGTAGTACAGTCAAATGACTGTTCATACAGTAAAGCAGCTCATTATTTTTATTGTCATTGTACAGACAGACTAAAAGCTGAAGTGACCATTAAACCTGATCAACATGTATTCAGAGGAGAGACAGTCACTCTCAGATGTGACATTGATGGTGAAGGAGTCACTAGCTGGCAGTACAGCTGGTATAAAAATTCAGTCAGTGTTTTAAGTCTGATGCAGGTAAATACTCCTGTTATGGAGTAGAGAGAGGAGGATCATGCAATCACACATCACTGATGCAGTTAGACTGACAGTATCAGATGAGTTTGATCATCTCTTCATCAGTGTTGGGGAGTAACTAGTTACATGTAACGGAATTACGTAATTTAATTACAAAATAAATGTAATTGTAATTAGTTACAGTTACTGAGAAAAAATATGTAATTAAATTACAGTTACTTTTGAAAAATGCCAGTGATTACAATGGGGATTACATCTGAATTTTTTTCACACACCCACCCCCATTTACAGATTTAATTGACTTCTTTTAAAATGCACTGACTGCTCTAAAATGAGACACCAATTTTTCAGGAGTTTAGGACACAGAATAGAACACATGCTTATTCGATTAATGTTTTATTTCCTATTTGGGTTTAAACTTTATTTTGTAAGTGTTATGTTGAGTGAGAGACGAGAGGCGAGCGGATCCACATGCGAGCTTTTATTAATGGGACGAGGCAGATACATGGTCAAACAGGCAGAGTCCAACAGGAGCAAACGGGAATAACACAGGCAAAACGTAGAGAATAATCCAAACAAGCGATAGTCCAAAAGGCAGGCGGCTAGACAGACAAAACGAGATAACCAGGCGGGATAGACAAAACACTGGGAACTAGGAACTCGGAACTAGAAACTAGGAAAACGCTAAGAATACAACAATACACTAACAACAATCCGTGACTTGCATGGGGAAAGACCAGGGCTTTTATAGTGACGCTGATTGGTCACATGCGATGACACAATCAGTGTGAAGGATACTGGGAGATGTAGTCCGGGGTGAAAAGCAACAGTCAGTGTGAGATATGGTGAGAGTGACCTCTGGTGGTGAGCGGACAGCGGGACACCGACCAGATTCGTGACAGTAAGATTGTTTTTTCCAAGGCTTTGTTAGATGCTAGTGTTTTCTGTCATAACTATGCAAACATTTGATTTCAAACCCAGTATCATAGCTATTAAACTATTTCTTGTTATGATATTATTTATGTTATGATCGTGTTATGACATATAGCGCAACTGCGCTTACGGTGACCCGAGTTCGATTCCTGTCTCGAGGTCCTTTGCCGATCCTGCTCCCCTCTCTCCTCCCAGCTCTTTTCTGTCATCTCTCTACAATCCTATCACAATAAAAGGCATAAAAAGCCCAAAAATATAAGTAAAAAAATAATATTAAAAAAAAAAGTCTGAATTTGTGGTGGCTGTGCTTTAAATTAAATTATTACACAGCTCAGACTCATTCGGGGCAACTTAAGTCAGTGCTATATGCTTGATAGTTTTTCTTGGCGGAAGCTTTGTGTTTGGTTAGCTAATAAAATATTAAACCTTAATTCAATATTATGTGGACAATTTCTTAATTCTGTCATCCTGGTATCGTGGACTTGCACTATTGTTTCATACAAACGCAGCTGCTGCCATTTTTTTTTTTTTTTTTTTTCGTACACTGTAATGGATTATAAGATACAAACTAGTACTACTAATTATTTATGTGGTGAAATGTTGTGTAAGAAAAGTGGTATGACTGCACTGTGTCCCTAAAATGTCTAGTTTGAACTTGCCATTTGCTAGCAACTGATTTCTCCAGGGAAGCCTTGTGTTCAAATATTTCAACTCTAATTATTTTGACACGAAACATCTAAATAATCTATCAAGCAGCTGTGTAATAAGTGAGATAATGTACATTCAGCCAGTTGTTAATCCAAAATAAAGATGTATATTATCCCTTACTTATTATAATCTTAATTCAAGTGATAAAGGATTTTAAAAGTCTGACAGTAATCAGTGTTGAGTGCTACTGTAAGGTTAACTCTGTCTGGTTTAAATGTTTCAAAATGATTAACAGTTGAAAATATTAGAAATTTAGAAAAGTAATCACAAAGTAATTATAAGTAGTGTTACATTACTTTAATAAAGTAACTGAAAAGTTACACTACTTATTACATTTTAAATCAAGGAACTTGTAATCTGTAACCTATTACATTTCCAAAGTAACCTTCCCAACACTGCTCTTCATACGCATTCACAAGTTTAACATGTTATTAATGAGTGATTTCTCTATTTCATATACAGCCCAGGCAGTGTTAAGTGTTTCTCCACAGAAGTGGTTGACTGAAGGAGATCCAGTGACTCTGATCTGTGAGGTTAATGGCTCATCTACAGGCTGGACATTCAGCTGGTACGATGAAACTGCTTCTTCAGGTAATAATCAGATATAATGTACTTTAGCCTGAACACCCTGATTATACACACAAAGGTGATTATAAGACTCATGTAAAAAATAACATTTCTTGAGGTAACTGCACATTTTCACTTCATGCAGACAGCAGTAATCGTTATCGACTGCTCTCAGACAGCAGCAGAGGAGCTGGAAGAAACTACACTGTCAGTTCTGCTGCTCTAAATCACACAGGACTTTATGTGTGCAGAGCAGAGAGAGAAAAACCAGCCTATAAAACAGCCTACAGCAACAAACAACCACTATGGGTCACTGGTGAGTTCAAAAATTTTCCTTGATCTTTTTAGAGCTTGATGTTTTAGTATATATATATAATAAAACATCAAGCTCTAAAAAGATATATATATATATATATATATATATACACTACCGTTCAAACGTTTGGGGTCAGTAAGACTTGTAATAGTCTTCAAAGTAGTCTCTTATGCTCATCAAGGCTGCATTTATTTGATTGAAAATATAGAAAAAAAAAACAGTAATATTGCAAAATGTTTTACAATATAAAATAATGTTTTTTTATTTTAACATACTTTAAAATAGAATTTATTCCTGTGATGAAAAGCTGAATTTTTATCAGCTGTTACTCCAGTCTTAAGTGTCACATGATCCTTCAGAAATCATTCTAATTGTAACGCCACGCCAGCAGAGGGAGCCCTCACCCACTGACTGACTGTTCCTGCTCCCTCTGCTGCTTCTCTGGTAACTTCCTGTTTGGCAGCCATAAAAGGCAGGCCATGCCAAACAGGAGACTGCGAAGTATTGTTTTGCGATAGCGGACTCTACCAAGCGTTTTCCTGTTTTCATTGCCCTGTTTTTTGATTATCACGGTTTGGTTTCTTGTCATTGTTTTCCTTTGTTTTGCCACAGTTTTGTCTTGCTCATTGCCATAGTTTTGCCTCGTTTCATAGCCTTGTTCATTTGTTACTTTGGACTGCTCTCTCTGGTATTTTGACCCATTGCCCGTTCTATTGGATTTACGCTCTCGCCTTGCCCAGGATATTACTGTTTGTTTGTTTGTCGACCCTGCCTGTCTTGACTATGATCTGTTAATGAAAGCTCGCACTTGGATCTTACACGCTTCCTACGAGTCCTGCTCATTACAGAATACTTCGCCTACCAAAGATCCAGCGGCTTTCCGAAAGACAGATCAACTATGGATCCAGCATCACGACTTTTCCGTCTCCGCCAAGGTATCCAGCCCATTGAAGACTATGTTGTTAATTTTTGTGAGCTGTGCCATTTGGTGGCATTTAATGACACTGCATTAAAAGATATCTTCCGACATGGACTCAAGGACTCACTCAATTACCTCATGCCTCGCCATACCCCTCACTGGACACTTGAACAATACATAGACTTTGCACTCCGCTTAAATGGATCACCTTTTACTGTTGGGATTGCGGATGAGGGACCCCGCAATCCTGCAGTAATACCACAACCTGCTCACGCCACGTCTGCCAAGCCACAGCCTGCTCACGCCATGCCTGCCGCTCCAGGGCCTGCTCACGCCATGCCTGCCGCTCCAGGGCCTGCTCACGCCATGCCTGCCGCTCCAGGGCCTGCTCCTGTCATGGCCACCCGTCCAGAGTCTGCACCTGTCATGGCCGCCCGTCCAGAGTCTGCACCTGTCATGGCCGCCCTCCCACAACCAGCTCACAAGATGGCCGCCATCCCAGAGCCAGTCCACAAGATGGCCGCCATCCCAAAGCCTGTTCACAAGATGGCTGCCATCCCCAAGCCTGTTCACAAGATGGCCGCCATCACCAAGCCTGTTCACAAGATGGCTGCCCCGTCTGAGTCCCTGGCCAAGATGGCTGCCACGCCTGAGCCTCATCAAACCAAAATCATCTCATCCGCATCTCATCACATCATCTCTGCCACACCCAAATCAAACCAAGTGATGCCTGATCCTCCGGTGTCAAGTCAAGATACAGCTGTTCTCCATGAGTCAAGCCAAAATACAGCTGTTGTTCTCCATGAGCCAAGCCAAGATACAGCTGTTCTCCATGAGTCAAGCCAAGATACAGCTGTTATTCTCCAAGATACAGCTGTGCCCCACAAGTCAAGCCAAGTCACAGCTGTGCCCCACGAGTCAAGCCATGTTGTTCCTGAGTCAAGTCAAGTTGCAGCTGTGTTTCCCGAGTCAAGTCAAGTTTCCAAGTCAAGTCAAGTTGCAGCTGCGTCCCCTGAGTCAAGTCAAGTTTCCAAGTCAAGTCAAGTTGCAGCTGCGTTTCCTGAGTCCAGTCAAGTTACAGCTGCGTTTCCTGAGTCAAGTCAAGTTTCCGAGTCCAGTCAGGTCACGGCTGTTGTTCCAGAGTCAAGTCAAGGTACAGCTGCTGTTCCAGTGTCAAGTCAAGCTGCAGCTGTTGTTCCAGCGTCAAGTCAAGTTAAAGCTGTGTTTCCTGTGTCAAGTCAGGTCAGAGCTGCTCTTCCGAAGTCCAATCAAGTTACAGCTATTGCTCCTGTGTCAAGTAAAGCTATAACTGTAGCCCTCAAGTCAAGCAAAGTCACAGCCGTGTTTCCTGAGTCAAGCAAAGTCACTACTGATCTTCATGAGCCAAGCCAAGTTACAGCAGATCTTCATGAGCCAAGTCAAGTTGCTGCTGTTATTCCCGAGCCAAGTCAAGCCACCACTGACCTTCATGAGCCAAGTCAAGCCACAGTTGACCTTCATGAGCCAAGTCAAGCCACAGCTGACCTTCATGAACCAAGTCAAGTCACGGCAGGCCTCCCTGAGTCAAGTCAAGTCACGGCAGGCCTCCCTGAGTCAAGTCAAGTCACAGCAGACCTCCATGAATCAAGTCATGAAAAGGCTGACTTACCAGAACCTCACGTATCAGCTGATCCCTGTTATGCCTGCTATGCCTGCCTTGCCATGGCTCCCTGTTCTGCCTGCTCTGCCTGCCCCGCCATGGCTTCCTGCTCTGCCTGCCCCGCCATGGCTGCCTGCTCTGCCTGCCCCGCCATGGCTGCCTGCTCTGCCTGCCCCGCCATGGCGACCGGCTCTCCCTGCTCCACCATGGCTCCGGGCTCCTCCGAATCAAGCATGGTGGACTTCTGCTCCAAGGTTCCACTGTTTGCCATTGCGCCACGGCCCAGGCCCTCCAGTGTTTCACGGTCTGCTACTGCTCCACGGCCCAGGTCCTCCAAGGTTCCACTGTCTGCCTTTGCTCCACGGCCCAGGTCCTCCAAGGTCTCACTGTCTACCATTGCTCCACGGCCCAGGTCCTCCAAGTTTCCACTGTCTGCCACGGCTCCACGGCCCAGGTCCTCCGAGGTTCCACTGTCTGCCACAGCTCCACCGTCCAGGTCCTCCGGGGCTTCACTGCCTGCCACTGCTCCATGGCCCAGGTCCTCCGGTGCTTCACCGTCTGTCCCTGCTCCACGATCCAGGCCCACCTCCTCTACATGGACCTGGCCCTCCGTCCCACCCCCTGTTTTGCCTCTGTTCCCCCACCCTCCTGGACTGTTGTTGTTTGAGCGCCAGGAGTCGCTCCTGGGGGGATTCTGTAACGCAACGTTAGCAGAGGGAGCCCTCACCCACTGACTGACTGTTCCTGCTCCCTCTGCTGCTTCTCTGGTAACTTCCTGTTTGGCAGCCATAAAAGGCAGGCCATGCCAAACAGGAGACTGCGAAGTATTGTTTTGCGATAGCGGACTCTACCAAGCGTTTTCCTGTTTTCATTGCCCTGTTTTTTGATTATCACGGTTTGGTTTCTTGTCATTGTTTTCCTTTGTTTTGCCACAGTTTTGTCTTGCTCATTGCCATAGTTTTGCCTCGTTTCATAGCCTTGTTCATTTGTTACTTTGGACTGCTCTCTCTGGTATTTTGACCCATTGCCCGTTCTATTGGATTTACGCTCTCGCCTTGCCCAGGATATTACTGTTTGTTTGTTTGTCGACCCTGCCTGTCTTGACTACGATCTGTTAATGAAAGCTCGCACTTGGATCTTACACGCTTCCTACGAGTCCTGCTCATTACACTAATATGCAGATTTATTATTGGAATGATCAATGTTGGATAATATCAACAGTTGTGCTGCCAAATATTTTTTGGAACCTGTAATTTTTTTTTTTTTCAGGATTCTTTCGTGAATAACAAATTTAAAAAGTACAGTGTTTATTCAAAATATAAATATTTTATAACAATGTAAATTATTTATTATTAACTTTTATTAAACTTTTAATTATTAACTTAATACATCCTTGGTGAATAAAAGTATTAATTTCTTAAAAAAAAGAAACAATAAAAATGTACTGACCCCAAACTTTTGAACGGTAGTGTATCTATATATATACTCTCATAATATACGCCTAATTTTTGGTGGTGTCAATGAACATTTAATTCTAATAGTTGAAAATTGTCATGAAAAACTAAAATATAACTATTGTGGCACAACAGTGTTACTTATAGGAATAGTGAACTTGAGGGAAAATAATCAAATAGGTGTACTAAAAATGTATAATTTGACCTATTTAATAAAGAGTGTTTTTCATGAGCTGAACTCAAAGATCTAAGACTTTTTCTATGTACACAAAAGACCTATTTCTCTCAAATATTGCTCACAAATCTGTCTAAATCTGTTAGTGAGCACTTCTCCTTTGTCGAGATAATTTTGCTGAAAACCAGTCAGTATCTGGTGTGACCACCATTTGCCTCACACAGTGCAACACATCTCCTTCACATAGAGTTGATCAGGTTGTTGACTGTGGCCTGTGGAATGTAAAACTTCTCTTCAATGGCTGTGCGAAGTTGCTGGATATTGGCAGGAAATGGAACACACTGTCGTATAGGCCAATCCAGAGCATCCCAAACATGTGGTGACATGTCCGGTGAGTCTGGTGCTGGCCATGCAAGAACTGGGATGTTTTCAGCTTCCAGGAATTGTGTACAGATCCTTGCAACATGGGGCCGTGCATTATCATGCTGCAACATTAGGTGATGGTCGTGGATGAATGGCACAACAATGGGCCTCAGGATCTCGTCACGGTATCTCTGTGCATCCAAAATGCCATCAATAAAATGCACCTGTGTTCGTTGTCTGTAACATTCGCCTGCCCATACCATAACCCCACCGCCACCATGGGCCACTCAATCCACCAAGTTGACATCAGCAAACCGCTCACCCACACAACACCATACACCCTGTCTGCCATCTGCCCTGTACAGTGAAAACCTGGATTCATCCGTGAAGAGAACACCTCTCCAAAGTCCCAGACGCCATTGAATGTGAGCATTTGCCCAATCGAGTCGGTTACGGCGACGAACTGTCAGTCGAGACCACGATGAGGACGATGAGCATGCAGATGAGCTTCCCTGAGACGGTTTTTGACTGTTTGTGCAGAAATTCGTTGGTTTTGCAAACGACTGTTGCAGCAGCTGTCCGGGTTGCTGGTCTCAGACAATCTTGGAGGTGAAGATGCTGGATGTGGAGGTCCTGGGCTGGTGTGGTTACACATGATCTGCGGTTGTGAGGTTGGTTGGATGTACTGCCAAATTCTCTGAAACGCCTTTGGAGACAGCTTGAAATGAACATTCAGTTCATGGGCAACAGCTCTGGTGGACATTCCTGCAGTCAGCATGCCAATTGCACGCTCCCTCAAAACTTGCGACATCTGTGGCAATGCGCTGTGTAATAAAACTGCACATTTTAGAGTTGCCTTTTATTGTGGTCAGCCTAAGGCACACCTGTGCAATAATCATGCTGTCTAATCAGCATCTTGATATGCCACACCTGTGAGGTGGATGGTTTATCTCGGCAAAGGAGAAGTGCTCAATAACACAGATTTAGACAGATTTGTGAAAAATTTTGAGAGATATAGGCCTTTTGTGTACATAGAAAAAGTTCTAGTTCCCTTTTGAGGGAACATCGAACTGCATCCTCTAGAGGTCGCTATGGGGAACACCTCAGCATCACCGGTGTCCTAAAGCATACATCTAAACACGACAATAACATTGGCCGGCGACAGCCTATGATGTCACTACTGGCACGACCACAGTATAAAGGGGTGCCGGAAGAACACGTCAGCCTCTTCTTTGTCTTCACTGACCATTTGTTTATGTTAGCAGAAGCTAAGTACAACTAGGGGTGCATGTTCTCGCGGAGGCTTTGCTCTGATACCCACAGTTCACACAGTTTGTGGGCTGTGTGTGTGGTAAGATCAGGCGTGTTCGGGTCTCGAGGGAGTTGAATGCGCTTATAACATTCATTACTTAAGCTCGCTCTGATACCCACAGTTTTCATGCAGTTCGCGTGTTGTGTGTGTGGTGAAGAGCAAGTGTGCTCAGCTCCCGAGGGAGTTGAATGCTCCTGCAGTATTCATTGCTTAAGCATGCTCTGATACCTGCAATTCACGCGGTTTGCGGGCTGTGTGTATGTGGTGAAGAGCAGGCGTGTTCGAGTCTCAAGGGAGTTGAATGCACTCATAGCATTCATGCTCTGATACCTGGCTTTCACGGCTCGCATGTTGTGTGGGCAGTGAAGAGCAAGCGCATTCAGCTCTCGAGGGACTTGAATGCGCTCATAGCATTCATTGCTTGTTTCTCACAAGGAATAAGCATGCTCTGATACCCACTGTTTCACGTGGCTCAAGCGTTGTGTGTGTGGTGAAGAGCAAGCACGTTCAGCTCTCAAGGGAGTTGAATGTGCTCATACATTTCATTGCTTGTTTCTCATGATAAATAAGCATGAATTGAACGTGAACTATTCGCGGGACTACTGAGACGGGGTGAGTGTATCACTGATTGTATCACTATACCCGTGTTAGTACTCGAGTTTGCATGAGTGCGTTCGCCTCTCGCAGACGTATTCGCGGCTTCGAGAAGCTGCCCCAGCCAAGATGTGCTACTCATGTCTTGCCTCCAGGGGATTTGTGAGATGTGAGTCATCCACTTAACCATCATGTACCATCATGTGAGCTCCTCCTGCTGAGGTGTTGAGGGACTCCACTCCTTAACTCCACACTGCCCTTAAGGTCAAACCAGTGAATCGTCTCTCCATGGAGTGGGCTTGAGTATACTGCTTTCCCAGAGGTGCAAGTGAGAGGTGTTTTTACGGAAAGTCTTCCTGAGTGCTTTCACTCTGAGGAGCGGTAGCTCTTCAGACGTGTATGGACTGCCCTCTGGTCGAGCTAAGGTTTGCTCCCCTCACTGCGAGGGCTAGCTATGCACCTCCCATTCCCAGTTTGAGTCATAGGAAATGCCTCAGCCCATCGGTTGAGATCGCTGCTCCCAGGAACTCTTATGCAACATGCCAAGTTGAATAGGCCTGTCCTGTTGCCTCCGTTTGCCTGGCAATGCTCCTCTCACCCTAGAGGGTTATCTTTGAGCTTGCCGTTCCCGGTTGAGCATCTGAGGACTCTTCTCACCGGGCCCTGCACTCCCTGGAGCTCCGTTGAGCAGCAACCTCAGGTTGTTAGGCCCCTCTTGCCTTCGTGTTAGGTTGCTCTCTTGCTGGTTGAGCTTGCTGTGCTCCCCTCACTCTAGAGGGTCACCTATGAGCACGCCACTCCCAAAACTGAGCATCTGATTTCCCTTTCATTCTGAGAGCTGAGTTCTCCGCTCACCAAAGCTCTGTGAGTCAGCAACCTCAGGCTGTTAGGCCTCTCTCTGCCTCCCTGTTCAGTTGCTTTCTTGCTACTTGAGCTTTGCAGTGCTCCCCTCAGCATAGAGGGTCACCTATGAGCATACTGCTCCCTTCTGAGCACCTGAGTTTCCTCTCATTCTGAGAGTTGTTTTTTTTGCTCCCAGAGCTCTTTGAGTCAGCAATCTCAGTATGTTAGGCCAATCTCTGCCTCCCTGTTAGGTTGCTCTCTGGCTGGTTAAGCTTTGCAGTGCTTCTCTCACCCTAGAGGGTCACCTATGAGCATGCTGCCCCCCTTCTGAGCGACTGGGTTTCTCTCTTTTCCTAAAGAGTTGAATTCCCCCCTCTGTGAGTACCACAGCAATGTCAGGGGGTCTGGCCTTATCCAGCCTTCCCCCTAGACTGTTTCATGGTGAACTCAGCTATGCTTCCCCACTTCAGATTGTCGTTCAGAATTTCCCCTCTTTTTGAGGGTTAAATTCTCTGCTCCCCAGAGCTCCGTAACAAGCTCTCTGTTCATGCAGAATCATGCTAAATCTCTTTGCACTTTCTGGAATCCATGTTGTGGTAAGTGCGCACGCTAGTCTCTGTGCACTTTCTAAAATCCACGTTGTGGTAAGGACACACATTAAGCATCTTGTGTTCTTTTCTAAAAACCTGTATGGTATGGGTTACATGCTCAACCTCGTTCCCATTCTCTGAGTTGGCTCAGGCTCACTCTACCTGTGTATCCCTAGTGATACCGTCTTAAACAGGGTGTTGCTACCAAGGATCTGTGAAGACAGTTCCTTGAGCAAGCTCATGCAGAGCTGGCAGTAGCCCCTGGGTGACAGGCCAGTGCCGTGTTACTTCCTAGGTGCTTGGCCATAACCCCTTAAAGGAATCTCTTCTTCTGATTCCAAGCCTTTGAGCTCTACCCTGGGTTTAGGGTATCTGACCCCTAACAGGTAAGTCTTTGGGGTATGCAGCTCAGGCCTTTGGCCGAAAGGGATAATGTCACTGACAGCCTAGCTTGGTAGAGTTCAAATTCAAATTCAAATTTTATTTGTCACATTCACATACATACACGGTACGACATGAAGTGAAATGTATTGCACGACTGCCCCAACAAATTGACACATTAAGAAACAGTTAAGTAAAACAATTTAAGTAAAAGTAAAACGGCAAAATAGAAGTTGAATATGAAAAATAAGTACAGTATATAAATATAATAATACAATATAATTTAAAAAAGTAAGCTAGCAATAAAAATGAAACAGAATAAAAGGAAAATAGATGAATTATATAAATAAATAAATAAATAAAAAGTTAAGAAGTTCTGTGCAGTGCAGTATAAGTGGAAGTGGGTAGGAGGCATACAGGGGATAAATGGTATGTAAATTCCACTCATTTATCCCCGCGCAGGCTTCTCCCAACTGCAAATGGGTAGTGCAAATGTGTGTGGATGTGCAAAACGGATCAGTACTGTGTGATGTACTGGTTGAGAGACCGTATCGCCTGTGGGAAGAAGCTCCTCCTCAGTCTCTCTGTGTTGGCCTTCAGGGAGCGGAATCGCTTTCCTGACCTCATCAGAGAGAACAGTCCATTGTTGGGATGGCTGAGGTCCTTCACAATCTTCCTGGCCTTGGTCCAGCACCGTCTGCTGTAGATCGAGTGCAGGTCAGGGAGCTCTGTGTGGATGGTGCGCTCAGCTGATCGCACCACCCTCTGTAGGGCTCGTCTGTCCTGCATGGTGCTGTTCCCGAACCAGGTTAAGATATTTCCCGTCAGGATGCTCTCTATGGTGCAGGAGTAAAAGTTCCTGAGCACCTTGGAGGGCAGTCTGAAGTCTCTCAAGCGTCTGAGGTGGTAGAGACGCTGTCGGGCCTAAATAAATAAATAAAAAGTTAAGAAGTTCTGTGCAGACTTCTTAACTTTTTTGGTACTTAGTGCTTGGCTTGTGCTTGGCATGCACTTCCCTCAGCATGGCAGCGTGGGTATAATGTTCCCCATAGCGACCTCTAGAGGACGCAGTTCAATGGTCTCAGGTTACGTATGTAACCATAGTTCCCTGAGAAGGGAACGAGACACTGCATCCTCTAGAATCCTCGCCATGCTTTGGACTCAAGCTTCAGACGAAGAAGCGGCTGACGTGTTCTCCCATGTGTTTATACTGTGGTTGTGCCGGTAGTGCAACATAGGCTGTTGCCGGCCAATGTTATTGTCGTGTTTAGATGTATGCTTCAGGACACCGGTCACGCAGAGGCGTTCCCCAAAGCGACCTCTAGAGGACGCGGTGTCTCGTTCCCTTCTCAGGGAACCATGGTTACATATGTAACCTGAGACGATCTTTCAGTTCAGCACATAAAAAATGGATATATGTATATGTTTTTTTTTTTTTTAATTTTCATGTGACTGATCACATCTGATAGAGAAAAATTTTCATACTATGAACTCTAAAAAACTATGGGACTTTATGAAAACAGCAACTAATATGAAATCAACGGAGAAGTCTTTGCATGTTACAGATGAACTGGCTAAAGCAAATGAGTTGAACTATTTCTATAAGAGATTTGATAATAATGATTTCTCTGCTGAATGTAATATGATGCTAGATAGTATGGTTATTGATGATGCTGATAGGTTGAAGATTGACCTTAAATCCATCAATAAGGTTTTTAAGCAAGTTAATGTAACTAAGGCCACAGGTCCAGATGGCATTTCTCCTTTTTTATTAAGAACTTGCGCAGATGAACTGACATCAGCTTGGTGCCCTATTTTCCAGAGGTCATTATACTCTCACACTGTACCAGCTTTATGGAAGAAGGCGATTATTACTCCTGTTCCTAAAAAATCTTGTCCACAGGAGAATAATGATTTTAGACCTATTGCCTTGACCTCTGTTGTAATGAAGTGCATGGAAAAGCTCATTATGAGCCAATTAATAAAGGAAGTAGGTTCACAGTTGGATCCCTACCAGTTTGCCTATAAACATCAGAGAGGCACTGATGATGCAATCAACAGTTTAGTGCACCTAGTGACTAAACATCTTGAGAATCCTATGGTATATGCTAGACTGTTGTTTGTAGACTTTAGTTCAGCCTTTAATACCTTACAGCCTCATATTCTCTTGAAAACAATGCAGAGGATGAACGACAATCCCTCTATTATTAAGTGGCTCCATTCATTTCTGACCAATCGTAGTCAGCAAGTCAGGGTGAATAAGACGTTGTCTGAATCTACGACTATTAGCACTGGTGTTCCACAGGGGTGTGTCAGTTCTCCAGTCCTGTTTACATTATATACTAACCAATGTACATGCAGTACTGGTAATAATTATATGATTAAGTTTTCTGATGACACAGCTATTTTAGGTCTCATATCCGGAACATCAGATGTTGCTATTTATAAAGATGAGGTTCAGAATTTTGTCCAGTGGTGTGATACACATTTTCTTAGCATCAATACGAAGAAAACAGTGGAGATTATTTTTGACCCTAAATCCATTGGAGATCACTTACCATTGGTCATCAGTGGTCAGAATATAGGCCAGGTAGATTCTTATAAATATCTGGGCATTCACATTGATAATAAATTGACATGGAGTGCTCAGGTGGAAAATGTCTGTATTAGGGTCCAACAGCGACTGTATTTTCTTCGTAGGTTGAGGGTCTTTGGTGTTAATCAGAAGGTGTTGCTTCTCTTTTATCACACTGTAATCGAGAGCATTCTCCGATATGGTATTTCAGCCTGGTTTGGCAATCTTAGTGTACATCTAAAGGCCAAAATCACACGGTTAATGCAGAGAGCCATGAAAATAGTGGGAGTTAAGCAGCATAACGCACTTCAGGCTCTTTTTGAAGAAACTGTTATTAGACAGGCTCAAAAAAAAAAAATTGTCTCAGATCCCACTCATGTCCTCAACTCTGAGTACCACTTATTACCTTCGGGAAGGCGGTTCAGAGTTCCTCAGTGTAGACTTAACCGTTTTAAGCAATCATTCGTCCCACTGTCCATTAAATTATTAAATGATAAGTTAGCCAGAGGTCAACAACACTAATTATTATTATTATTATTATTATTATTTTATTTTTTTTTTTTTTTTGAATAAAGGTGTGTTGATAATGGGTAGGGTGTAATTTAGTTGCACACTATATATAGTGAGGTTAGTGATGGGCCACTGTATGTATGTATCACACGAATGTAATATGTTATTTGTATGAAACGGCAGATTATAATGTTCTGTGTGTGTCCAATACGAATTTCCTTCGGGACAATAAAGTTTATCTTATCTTATCTTATCTTACATCTCAATTCTAGGAGGGACTTTACCAACAACACAAGACACTCCATCAATGTGCACATCAACAAATTATATGCCATATATATATAGACACTTAATGAATCGTTTTCACAGGTTGATTAATATCCACCTACTAATTGTATCTTAGTAAATTAATATACAGCAAGCTCAGCTAACTATAAATACGCAGAACAGAACTGATCCCAGAGTGAAGCCTGGTTTCTCCCAAGGTTTTTTTTTTTTTTTTCCCCCCAACAACTTAAGGAGGTTTTTGTTGGCTGTCACAGTTGTCTTTGACTTGCTTTCTGAGAGCATAATGACAAATATATTAGGGCATAAATTTGTTTATGATGTTACATAGAAATACTCAGTGATGACTTATGGATTTTCTCATGTTAGTACTGTAATATTTTTTTCTGTAAATCTATTTTGAAACAGTGTACATTGTGTAAAGTGTTATAAAAAACTGACATGACTTGATTTCCAAACTGTAGTTGTAATTGTCTCTTCAGGTGTTTCTCCTCCAGTGTCTCTGATCATCAGTCCCAGCAGAACTCAACACTTCTCATTTGTCTCTCTCTCTCTGAGCTGTGAGGACCAGAGTAACTCTGATAGATGGACAGTGAGAAGATACACAGACAGTGGACGGCTGGAAGATTGTTCATCATCAAGCTGGGGATCACAAACAGGATCTACATGTACAATCAGCTCCACCAGCACATGGGAAACTGGAGTGTACTGGTGTCGGTCTGAATCTGGAGAGATCAGTCACCCTGTTAATATCACTGTACACTGTGAGTCTGTGTTCTGTGTGATTCTCAGTTTATCTAGAATCAAATCAGGGCAATATTAGTAAGAAAAAATATTAGTAGTAGTAGTAGTAGTAGTATCGTTGTGATTATTGTAACTCTCTCCTATTTGGGTTACCTCTGAAACTTTTCCATAAACTTAACCCGCTGCATAATTACTAGTGAAATATTGTTTAGAGTACAGGATTCTGCTTTTTACTTTTCTCTCTCTCTCTCTCTGCATAAACTTGTACCCTCATATCTGATTTCACATTTGCACTCTTACATCTTCCTCATCTGTTTCTCTTGTTTTTCCTCCTGTTCATTTCACCACTATGGGGTTCAGAGCTGTGCTGCTCCTTGTCTCTGGTATTCTCTTCAGCATGATTAATGTTAAATATATGTTGCTTTAAATGTATTGCTTGTATTTTATGATTGCCATTAAGTTGTCATTACATGGTCCTTGAGTCTTTTGAAAGGCACATTCTGCATTCTTACTATTTTCTTACTATTTGTCATGTTTCTGTAGCTGGTGTGATTCTGGAGAGTCCTGTTCATCCTGTGACTGAAGGTGATACTATGACTCTACGCTGTTTAGATCAGTTTACAACCCCACCAAACCTCAGAGCTGATTTCTATAAAGATGGATCACTTGTCCGGAGGCAAACTACAGAGATGATCATCTCTACTGTCTCAAAGTCAGATGAGGGTTTCTACTACTGCAAACACCCAACGAAAATAAGAGAATCACCCAAGAGCTGGATCTCAGTCAAAGGTGAGACTGTAGATCATTAAACTCTATTAAAATGTTCCTGTATCATTTATATATTTTTATTGCTCTTATACTATGATTCGGATCAAGTGATTTAGTGTTCCAGCCTTTTTTTTTTTTTTTTAAATTAAATGAAGGAGTCAGTGACTTGTTTGACTAATGGAATCTCCTGAATGAATGATTTAGTGACATACTTTTTTTAAACGGGCAGTTGTCGCCACCTCCTGGTGGAAGAGCATAAGCGTTACAACACATACAAGTGTTAAGATACTTTCGTTTTGATCGCTGCTGTAGACAATAAGTGTTTATATCCAAACTATAAACTTTTATCCCAGTACTTCTGTACTAATGTCTGTAACACAAAAATAATGATTGTAATATGGTTGAAAAGACAGTTTGGGTTGCTCTTTCTGGATTAGCAGCAGCATTAATGCAGATTTGAATGTCTTCAACACCTGTTTCATATCCTAAGCGTCAGTGGAGCTTGAGCAGTGCGTGTTTTGTCGCCGCCCATATCAGTGAATGACAGCGTTCACATTGGAGGCATAATGATGGCCGACCCTCTGATTTATTAACATGGGCAGCGATAAAACGTGCTTCTCACGTTCCACTAACACTGGCGTTGTGAAACAGTCGTAATAGTCATAGCTAAATTGTTGTCAGTCAGGAATAAGATCGCGTGGGTGTTTGAATCGACATCTCAATCTTTTAAGGACTAAACATGCAGCTCTAAGTAAACACTGCAATATGTTTGGAGGATATTGTAAGGAGATCTCGCGAAATCCGACTGGTCTCGCGAGACACACCGGATCTCACATCCCAAATTGAAAGCAAAGTTTACCCCAGGTTAGGGGTAAATTGACCCGAGTCAGGGGGTAAGATGCACAATCTGGGTGAAAACTAATCTGACTGAATCTGATTCAAACCCATGTAAAATTTTAAAGGTAATTTACCTCTTTTAAAAACTTAATCAAATTAAGGTTTACAAACAATCATATTTCTTTTCTTAAAGCTAACGTAACGTAAAATCAATCAAATGTTTAATTTTCAATCTTTGTTTTTGCATTTCTAAAACCTTTTTTGGTTTTAACCTTCCCAAAAACAGACTAAACAGAATGTTTGTTGAATGTAATAAATAGAAACTGAATTAGAATTAAGGAATAAATGTCACTGAAACTAATAAATATTTTAGTCCAAAGATTCTTGGCATGGTACCTTTTACACAATGTCCAACCAGCCATTAGGAACTACAGCTGGAAAGTTTGATGGTGTGATTAAAGGAATATTCTGGTTTTTAGAAAAGGATTTGTGCACTACAAATAAAATACCTCTATATATGATAAATTAAACCAGTTGTGTAATATCACATTAAAATACCAGTTTATACTTCAGAAATGTAACTAAACTCCAGTGCCTTATGGTTGGGTAAGTTAAAGTGCTGGCTCAACTTACCCCACAGCATTTGGCTCACTTTGCCCCATAGCTGGCATTAAACTAGCTTACCAATACAGGCTAATGTTTAGCTAAATTATTTGCATGGTTTTATATGTTGCTAAATCACCTGTATGCATCAAATGTTTTTAGACCTGAATAAATTTGTTTACAGCTGTTACATCTGTTATGCAAAAAAATTGTACTTTGATAAGCCAAAAACTGTTTTTAGAGTAAATGGGTGCCTTCCGGTCCTCCCATGTGTTTTTCATTTTCACAGTCTGGCAAAAATGATGTGTGATTCCAAAATACATGGTCACATGACAGTAAAAGTGTACAGTTGCCAAGATATGGGGGGTGAGTCACCTTACCCCACTCTCCCCTACCTCTCAATATCTTAATATGAGTTAATCTATATAATTGTTCTCAGGTTTTTACAGAAACTCTCAGGTTCCTTAAACTGAAACCCACCTAAAACTCAGACAGACGGACAGATCAAGCGTTTAAAACATTTGAGCAAACACTTCAGTTTGTACCTTAATTTCAGCAACATATATATATATATATTTTTTTTTAAATCAGATCATTATCTGCTCTCATGTAGATGCTGTTAGATAAATTATAAGAAATACTTTAAGAAAAAGTTGGTTTTCAAGGGAAATAGAAGAATATACCTCTATAATATGTCTAATAGACAACACACAGTTGACCACATTGTTTATACAATCTTACTATTCATGCAGTCAGCTCATGTTTCTTCTATTTCTGTAGTTGGTGTTATTCTGGAGAGTCCTGTTCATCCTGTGACTGAAGGAGATACTCTGACTCTACGATGTTTATATAGAAATACAAACCCATTAATTCTCAGAGCTGATTTCTATAAAGATGGATCACTCATCCAGAATCAAACTACAGAGATGATCATTTCTAATGTCTCAAAGTCACATGAGGGTTTCTACTACTGCAAACACCCGAAGAGAGGAGAGTCACCCAAGAGCTGGATCTCAGTCACAGGTGAGGGGCAATTAAAACGATGAGCTGATTTATTTCTTCTTATGTTCTTGTTCAGATATAGCGCTTGATGAAGTTAATTTGTGTGTTTCTTTTTCAGTGTCTCATTCAGAATCTCAGATCTTTGTCCTCCACACACTCAGTTCTGTACTGGCAGTTTGTCCATATCTGCTAGTGACAGTCGTGCTGATTGTCAAATGCTGCAGGATGAGAGGTAAATATCTGTCTGATTTATTGTATTATATTCATCATAATCAGTTAAATACCAAATTATTGTCAATAATACTGTGTAGCTGTCATTATTTGGATTTATTGTGCTTACTAAAGCTGTTTTAAAACAACATATTGTGAAAATTGCTGTAATACAAATCAGCTCAGATGAATCTGTCTCACTCCTCCTACAAATACACATATTTCCTCACTGACAAATATATATATTTTTTGCTTTGTCTTTTTCTAGTCCAATTTTTTAAATATAATATAAGATTATGGTAGGTAGTTCATAAAAACAATAAACCTGTTCAAGTAAATTGTTTTCTGTTTTGTGTGTATTTAATAGTTACATCTGTTGAAGAGCAAGAAACTGCAATCTTATAATCATCTGTTGTGACAGTGAGAAAACTTCAGCTTCATCCTGGAATCTCTCAGTATCTCATTTACAGTTTTGGGCTGAACATGCTTAAATACTGTAAAAGTCACAATTTGGGATTGACAACTGCATTTTTCAACTCATTCATCTCACTGTTGTTAATGTTAACGTTAACTTTTTTTGGGAAGCTAACTGACAGGGTCTTTTTTTTTTTTTGGTTGGTTGGTTTTTGTTTCTTTGTTTATTCTTCTCTCTTTTCATTGGCTTTGAAAATCAAATACACAGCTGGTAAACCCACCAATAATTTGTATTTTTAGCGCCCTCTCTAGTCGGTGTATCTACCCTTTGGAATTATTGATGCTCGAACCTGGATTTGTTTAAGTGTGTCTCTCAATGTGATTTTACTTACAATCAATATGTGATCCTTGATTTTTATACTGCTTCTGACAAAGTACAACATTTTCCACCAATTCCAGCTACCTATAGCTCTATTATGTGACCACACTATATAACTGAAATTTATTTAAAAGAAAATAAGAAGGAATTGACAAAGAAAATCAAAATCGGTTCACTCAACATATAATTAAATGTGTACCCTGAAATACAGTGCTTGATTTGACTGTTTCTTCTCTTTCCACAACAACAAGCTTCAGTGGTTAAACTTTTACACTAATATCAAAGTAGGGCTTTTCACTCAGTCACTCTTCTAAATGAATCTTCAGTCCACTTTTTATGAGCTACAAATTTTGCCTTCACTTAGTGTAATCCAATATATTAGTGTCTGTTTTAAGTCTTAAACAGAAGTAAATAAATGGTAACACTTTATAATAACATTCAGTTGTAGGTCATTTATAAGCAATTAGTTAATGATGAAATAATCATTTACAAAACATTTATAAAAGATTACTAAATGATATGCTAACAATATGTGTATGTTTTGTTAATTCATTTACAAGTAATTTACAAGTAATTACTTAAAAATTAACTAATAATTTGCAAATCATCACTATACCTTCACAAATGATTAAGTAATATGCGAACGATTTACAAATCTGTCGTAAGTTATCTTAAAAATAGCATATCATGCAAAAAACTCAAATATCCAAATCAGACTGATGTCAGAAACTGTCCATTTGTCCATTTCACATCCATACACTCATGTCCTTTATAATACCCACACTGAATGAATAACTACCATGATTAAGTGCACAGAACATTTTGTAAAGGTGTACATTTACCTTCACTAATGTTTAATGTAGGCTGTAATTCTTGTGGATGAAGGCCCCTAAAGAGGTAAAACACAAGGGCCCCTTACAGTCTTAACGCGGCCCTGCACACAGTGCATACGGCTGTTGAGCTGCAGATGCCACTGATGACAGACAAACTCAACACCATCAGTGTCAGAGGCCTGATAGAAACAGACAGAGATGAGCTCATAGTTGTGGTTTGGTTTGTTGTTTCAGCTCTGTGACATTAACCAGTGTGAGAGGAGCGGCAGTTTTTACTAGTTTCTGGGTCTTTTCTTTCATAAAGTTTCAAATACAGCAAATACCCTAATTACAATAAAGATGTATGAAAGTACTGTTTTATTTTCTTTATTAAACACATAAGAATATTACTTATCATAATTGTAAATTTATGCTGTTCAGACTGATATGGAATGAGTCTTGACAGTAGTGTGACATTTTCTGAAAACATGTTACCAGATTATCAACATTATCAAAATATTTTCTGTAACACATGTGGTACATTTGTATGTCTTCAATCTGTCATGATGTTTCTAAAGATCTGACTGCAGGTTTCAGGAAGTCTTGTGGCTTTAACACAGTCTGTGTCTTTAACCGTCTGTCACCATTTGGTCAGTATGGAGTTCAGTCAACTTCCTCTTGTGCTCTGTGAGTATTATTTTATTTCAGTATTTTTCAGTGGATGATAAATACCATTGTATTTTGTAAATGATCAAGTTTTTTTTAGTTTTCCTGAATGTATGTCTTTTCTTGCTTCTCTCAGAGATTCAAATCCAGCTCTAGTCCATGATATTGTAACGGCCACCTAATCTTTAACGTTATTTATGTTAAGTTCTCTTTATATGGCGTTATTTGGCGTTATTATATGGCGTTATGACAAATGTCGAGAGCGCATTATTGTAGCGCGAAAGCAGATCAATATAATGCGCGAGCGCGAATCTCTCCGCTCGCACGCGGATTTCCTTTGCTCTCGCACAAAATCGGACGCGCGCTCTCACATTAACGCTGCTCTCGCCAAGAGAGATTGCGCGCACTTAAAACGTGTCTCTCCTCTCTCTCAAAGTGTGTGTGCGCGCGCAAATCTCTCCGTGCTAATTCGCTAGAAAATAATTCATTTAAACGTTGTCAAAAGTTATCAACCAATCAGATTTTTCTACGACTGAGAGATAAATATTCTATATGAAATCTTATTGGCTATAGGGAAATGAACCTGGAATTCTTTATTCTTTCCACACTCAAAGATGGATCTGTAATTTCTTTACAATTTAATAATATGTAGTCATATTAATCATATATATATATATATATATATATATATATATATATATATATATATATATATATATATATATATATATAATAGGAATCGGGTGCTTGCATGGTTTGTAAACAACCCCTTTTTTTGGTCAAACGCCTCTGAGCGATTTATCGAAACAAACAAACAAAAAAGTATGGTTCTTAAAGTTCATGCTGTCATATGTACTTGGGTTTATACAAGGGCGTAGTTTTGCTCTGGACATTGGTGGGGACCTATGAACCCCACCCCCCGGATACATTTAGCTGTATAATCTGCTGTTAGTTTTAAGTCCGTATTCACAGACTATAGCCTGCCCTGCTATAATGAAAGCGGTAAAAAAAAAAAAAACTAAAAAAAAAAAAACACTAGCATTAACGTTATCTGTTGTCGTTACTTTGATGGACTTTGATGGATTCACTAGCGAACTTGAAGTGACTTACACTTTTCTTTGAAAAAAAGCTCCTTATGTCCAGCTTCTTTTTTTTGCTGCCGCCATCCTCACATGTATGTCACCCAACACACCTTCTTGCACGGGAAAAAAATCCACTGCATTTGGCGCTGCTTGTATCTGAACGCAGCCATAGCCTCTCACATGATAGCAGAAAGGCACAGCCAATCAAAATGTTCATATGTGTTTTGGGGGCGGGATGACTCAATGAGAGAACGTGATTTATCCCTTTCTGCGTGTCTAGGTTAATGTTGACAGCACGATTTTTTTTTTTTTTTTTTTTTTTGGATTAAATTATTGGTGGGGACATTTCAATGGTCGGAGGATATTGGTGGGGACACATCCCCTCCGTCCACCCTAAATCTACGCCCCTGGGTTTATATATATATATATATATATATATATATATATATATATATATATATATATATATATATATATATATATATATGTATATAGATCAGTTTTTAGATCAGGGTCAGATGCCCTATTTCTATTATTATACTTAAGATGTGGAGACCAAATATAACACTAATGAATTTCTCATATTTGTCATAACATCACTACATTATATTCTAAAGGTTTAATGCATTTGCAAACAATTCAGTTACCTTTAACTGTCATATAACTGTATATTCACTGTTTTAGAGAAGAGTTTAGTGGGTTTTCATGAAAAAAAGCTAAAATCAGACCTGAAAACAAACACTGGATTAATAAATAAATAAATAAAATAAACAATCATAATAAATGTCCAAAGAGTGATTCTATCTGAGCATTTATTGTGCTATGATGATATCTTTCATAATTTACATCTATTTTTGCATTTGATGTTGATTTGATAGGAATTGTTACTTATTACTGCAAACATACCAACTGAGAATTTATTGCATTTTTTTTTTCTCTTAATAAATCTGACATATGACATAACGGTGATCTTTTATATTAAGTCTTTAGAGCCACAGGCTATGATATGTTGCTTTTAGATAAATCGTTTAGAGGTTATTTATATGTAAACATCATCAAAGCACCCAGTTTCTAATGATCATTCGATTAACATTACTAAATATTATTAAACTGGAAAATAATTAAAGAACCATATTTGATTGTACATACATAAAAGAGATAACGTAGTAAAACGAAGTACAATAACCAGTTAAAAACAAAAATACTACAATAAAAAATAAAGGAAAGGCACTAAAATCTGTTTTGAGATGTTTTTTTTTTTTTTTTTTTTTTTTTTTCAAGTGCATAATGATAACTATTGAAAAACGTTTAATCCAGGTGCGAAAATAATTATTTTCTATCGAATGAGCACAGAGAGATTTGCAGGTGCATAGGACACAGTTTGAGCGCGCACACGCACACTTTGAGAGAGAGGAGAGACAAGTTTTAAGTGCGCGCAATCTCTCTGGGCTACAGCAGCGTGAATGTGAGAGCGCGCGTCCGGTTTTGTGCGAGAGCAAAAGAAATCCGCGTGCGAGCGAAGAGATTCGCGCTCGCGCATTGTATTAATCTACTTTCGCGCTATAATAATGCGCTCTCGACATTTGTCATTAAAATAACGCCATACTCTTTAAATATATTTTGCTCTTGAACGCTGTTTTGTGAACGCGCACGCACGGAGATAGAGTCGAGAGATGGTCGCTCTGCTGCTGACTAAGTTACTACAATGCCTTTACTTTCTTTTTGTTTGTCACGTCAAGAGAGTGTTATATTTACTGTTTTGTACTCGCTCTCTCGCATGTGTGTGAAAGGAGTGCACTAGCGCGAACAACTATAAAGGCTCATCAAACGACCGCTTGCCTCGAGTTTTCTTTTCTGGTTTCTTGTTGATTCATCCGGGTGGCCTCTCTGGCAGACGTTACAAATTGGCGCCCGAACGACTAGATTCATACCGACCATCTTTCGTTTTCATCTACGAAGATATTCGCTTTTGTTATGCTGTTTTTTGATGGAGGATTTTCGTTGCTGCGTTGCGGCCGCCGGACACCATGCGGTCGGCGCGTGACTGATTTCCAGGTACTGTGAATGCGTTTCCATGACTGATTGCTTACATTTTCTTTGTGGATTGGCAGCCTATGGACTGTTTTGAGAGTTTATGTTTAAAGTTTATGTTATTTGGTTTCTGTCCAGATTGCGTGCGTTTGTTCATCTTTTTCTGAGTTTCTTTTATTTCTCTCAATACAGGTTACACTGCTGTGCAATATTACTGAAAACTTTGTATTAGGTTGTTGTTACGGAAAGTGAGTTAATGAAAAAGAAAAAAAAAATTGAAAAGAAAAATTGCTGTTTATTTTCTCTAAATGTATATAAGTAATAATTTACTGAGCATTACTGCTTTGGCTGTAATTTATTGTTTTCTCAAATAATAATTAAATTTGGTTCATTGTGATTTTGTTTTGTAAGGTATGGCTACTCACCCTGACTTGCAGTTTGATCCATCTAACGTTAATTGGCCCACAAGTCAGTCCACCACAGGGGAGTCACAACACTCTATCGGAGACTTAAAGGCTTAAGTCTCCGATTAAGTCCAGCTGTTGCAAGCAGAGGTGTCATGACTCGATTGACCTGCAAAAAGGTATGCTGAACCACTTGGTGCTGAAGAAGTGTAGCATACCCGCTACTTCACAGCCTGCTTCCTTGGCCAGCTCAACGCCTTACAGTGTGGCTCAAACTCCATTGACAACTTCAAGGTCAGTGCCAGTTGGTGTCTCTTATAGCAATGCACCCATGTTTACTCAGCCTCTTGCTGGGGATACGACTTCCACGACAAATGGTGTACCATCCTTAGTACTCATTTGCCCACTTGGGCTCAGTTCAGAGTTTTTTAGGACAGTCTTTCTGCATTTGGACAATCGGGAGCGTATCCTGAAGGGCATTTTGGACTGTATGCAAATGCCTGGTGAGCCACTGCCAACTTTTGTCACTCACATGTTGGGTGAGTTTCGTAAGCTAAAGACCCCCCCACCCCAAAAAGAGCAAATTGACCTAATACAGAAACGTGCGTGAGAAATACAGAGTTGCTCTTTATGGCACACCAATACCGTCAGTCATGGACCTTCTTTTGCGGGCTCACGAGCTTCATGCAGTCCTTGGTCCAAGTGTTGGGTGTTCACCTCAGTTACAGGCTAGCAGTGTGCCCCCGAGGAATGTTCATTGCTTTGAATGCTCCTTGCCTGGTTTCACCACTCGTACTTGCCCAAACTGTAGTCAGAAAGTGAAGCCACGTTTGCCTCCAACAGAGCCTCCAAACATGCTTAGCGATGATGTTAAACATGAAACCCAAGGCAGGAAGGATGGATGGCTCTGACCAGGCCTTTGAGGATGGAGGAGTGAACTCTGGCTTTAACCAGAGGGGAAACCTCAGGGGAAGGGAGGGTGTTCAGACGGGGCAATCCTCCCTCCAGAAGGTAATTGTGCCTCATTTTCCTGATGCTTCCATAAATGATCAGCCTACCTTGTGCCTTCGTGTCTGTGGTCTCCCATGGTTTTAAAATCAGTTAAGATATGAATGAATGAATGAATGAATAAATGAGGCATTTAAATAAGGCCTGAGCAAGTTCAAGTTCTCTCTGCTTTGATGATGAAGATATCAAACAAATGTTTTAGAGTTTATCTGGACACATATGCAGTCCAGCAACATTATCTTAATATTTATTAGAGTTATTAGAGTTAATGTTCTGTCATTGTTTTCAGACTCTGGAAGATTTTTACAGAAATACTCATTCAGATGCCATTAGATCTAGAAAACCAAGCTGAGCTGAGAAACATTTGAGAGCACAATTATGGCATTTCACAAGCAAAGGAAAAAGAATGTAACATTACAATAAGTTCACACAGTAATACGTTTTTTTTCTTTGTTTGTTTTTAGTGCTGATTTCAAACATCCACTCTGGACACACTGAAGGTGAGTGAATTTGATTCATATACTTTATCTCATTTGGTGATTCTTCTGTTACAAATCAAGTGAGGGAAAAAAAAAAAAAGATTAATGTGTTAGGATTTGTAAACCCACAGATATTTCTGAGGTGTGACAAAAAACACCAAAACATTCACACACACACGTTGTGTTTCCATGTTTTATGGGGACATTCCATAGGCGTAATGGTTTTTATACTGTACAAACCGTATTTTCTATCGCCCTACACCTACCCCACACCTAAACCTAGCCCTCACAGGAGACTGTGCACACTTTTGCTTTCTCGAAAAAAAACTCATTCTGCATGTTTTATAAGCCGGGTTCCTCATGGGGACCTCACAAATGTCCCCACAAGGTAAAAATTTACTGGTATTACTATCCTTGTGGGGATATTTGGTCATCATAACGTGATAAATACCAGGTACGCACATACATACACACGCTAAATAAATAAATACGGAAACATTAAAACATATGTATAACTGGACCTGTGTATATATATATATATATATATATATATATATAATTTTTTTTTTTTTTTTTTTTTTTTTTTTTTTTTTAACTAATAACATATGACAGTTTTCAACACTTTGTTGAATGTTGTGTCTCTGTGACTGCTGGTATAGATGTAGACAGAGTTGCCAAGTTTGGTTACTCAGCTGGAGCAAGATTTCAATAACTGTATTAATTAAATACCCCAAGCGGGATCCAACAATATATTTTTAATTTCATCTTATAGGGGTCATTGGATGCCCATTTTCCACAAGTTGATATGATTCTTTAGGGTCTTAATGAAAAGTCTATAATATACTTTGGTTAAAAATTCTCAATTCACAAAAAGTGTAAAACAACACCCTTTTTACCTTGTCAAAATGAGCTCTGCAAAAATCATCCCATTCTGAGGGATTGTTCCTTTAAATGCAAATGAGCTCTGCTCGCCCCGCCCCTCTCTTCTCTCTACTGCTCTGAGAGATTGTTTACTTTAGCTGCATTTAGCGTGTTTAGCTGCGAAACTTGCTAACTAGCGTGTTATTAGGAAAGGTGATTGCAGAGATTCATAAAAAAAACCTTATACTCACCTCTGGTGTATCATTATTACATCCAGCAAAACAACACCTCAATCGCTCATTCTGAGATATTCTTGTCTAACTTACATCCCTGCTCAGGCATCGAAACAATGGAGGTCAGACTGTTACAGCTGATGTTGGGCAGGTCTGAGTTAAGACGCTCATGACAGTCAACTATGGTGGGAGCGGCCTCTGGTGTGACGCCATACCGACAGGCATCTGAGAATGGCTCAATTTGAAAAAGGGGATATTATTTTTCCAGATTAAATAAAAACCGCAACATCTATTTTTATCATTATAGAGTAGATTTGTACATACACTGCCAACACACATTAATGTTCAAACAACATGTAAAAGTGCATCATGTGCATCAGTTTTAGAAACTTTAGAAACAAACATCTGTCTTACCTCTGTTTCTTCATTTTCTCTTTACTGGTAGGTATTGCAAAGAGCTGGGTGATATAGCCAAAGATATAATCTAAAAAAAAATAATAATATATATAATAATCATCATCATCATTATCTTAATATCAATAATTGTAATGAAATAATTAATTTGTAACAAAATATTGATTTTTTTTTTTTTTTTTTTGGCAAATAAGATGATAACCAAAAAAAATGTGGTTATTCTTTATATTCCTTAAAATAACTATAATTAATTATAATTATAATTTATTGTTACCTGAAATTTACATTTTTGTACACAGCAGTAATATATTATTTACTGTCATAATTTCTTCAAGTTATACTGGACTTTTATTTTGACAGGTTGTCGTAAAGGTCTTTAAGTTTTACGTTCAGTTTCAGTGTGTCTTGATGGTATTTTTTTCTCAAAGTAAATGGTGTAAAGCTTGTGAAGTGACTCTCAGAGCAGATTTATTTGGGCAGCTTAAGAGTGTGAGTCACACCCTTTCAAACTCTGTCTCATGCTCTCACGCTGTCCAAGTAAATCTCACACCAAATAAAAATGCCCAAGAAATGCGTGCGAGTTGGCAACACTGGTAGGTGGTGTAAAACATTGGGTCCAGCTGCTAAAACCATAAAGAATGCTTTATGCTAAATTTATATTGACCTCACTCGTCCCTGTAATTGCTGCTATAGTGTTTTTTTTTGGCAGTCTTTGGTCTTAATGATTTACTAGTGAGAGGATGAGATCTTCTGCTGAAAAACTACTAATGATGTTCACAGATATTCCCACACCAACTCTGACTGTGCTGCCACAGAGTTCATTGTTCACTGGAGACTCAGTTATTCTGACATGTGAGGTGGATCAGTCATGGGATGGATGGGAGTTTCTCTGGAGTAAAGACTCAAACAATGAATTTACTGAAGCTGCAACTTCAACTAAAACAGTCTCTGATGGAGGAGAGTACAGGTGCAGAGCACGAAGAAAAGGACATTACACACCTTACAGTGAACCAGTAACTGATAATATACGGCAAGTATTTTTCATTACATATTGCATAAACGATTTCATAGGATACTGAACAAGTAACTATACCAGTTGTGAAGAACAACACTTTAGTCTAACCTAAATTAGCATTTTTATTGTGAATTGTTGTCATTGTACAGAAAGACCAAAATCCAAAGTGACCATTAAACCTGATCAACGTGTATTCAGAGGAGAGACAGTCACTCTCAGATGTGACATTGATGGTGAAGGAGTCACTAGCTGGCAGTACAGCTGGTATAAAGACGGTTTACTTAGTGTTTTCAATGATCAACTGTATAAATAATAAATACACCTGTTATGGAGAAGAGAGAGAAAGATCACGCAGATCACAACACAGTGATGGAGTTACACTGACAGTATCAGGTGAGTTTGATCATTTCTTCATAAACACACACTCATTTAGCATGTTATTAATGAGGGATTTCTCTATTTCAGTTAGAGCCCAGGCAGTTTTAGGTGTTTCTCCACAGAAGTGGTTGACTGAAGGAGATCCAGTGACTCTGATCTGTGAGGTTTACGGCTCCTCTACAGGCTGGACATTCAGCTGGTACACTGTTACTGTTTCATCAGGTAAGTTACAGATTCATGTAGGAACTTTTGAATAAACTGGTTTTTATAAAAGTAAAACTTCTTATTTAATATGTCTGAATCCAAGCATTACAAAGCGGGTATGTGGGGCACATGCCTAAACTCTGATGAGCCCCAAACAGTGAGACCCACCATAGACAGACACAGTACTGCATTACCAATTGATCCTCTGTAAAAACAAAAGGGATCATTGTTTGTTTAATGTATCTACATGTACTGAAGACAGATACTGTATGTAATGTTCAGTGGTCCATAATTCAGCCCTGGTTTAAAACCTGAACACACTGGGTTACACTAACAAAAGTACTGTAACTGATAAGGGTTGAATCAAATAAAAACAGCTACTTAATTTGACAACTACACATTCTCACTTTTTACAGACTACAGTAATTGTTATCAGCTGCAGACAGCAGCAGAGGAGCTGAAGGAAACTACACTGTCAGTTCTGCTGCTCTAAAACACACAGGAGTTTATGTGTGCAGAGCAGAGAGAGGAAAACCAGCCTATGAAACAACCTACAGCAACAAGCAACCATTATGGGTCACTGGTGAGTTCAAACTGAATCAGTGTGTTAATGAGGCACTCCTGAAACAATCATGTGTGTTGTTTGATACAATGATTGATGCATCTGGTGTCATATGTTATCATAACAAATCAAAATTTCAGTGATGTTTTGGTAGCTTTGTGTACAATGAAAACATGCTGTATGTTTCAAAAATTCCTCTTCTGGAGAATAGATGGTCAATAAAAACTGAAGCTTGACTTTATATGGAACACAATGTTATTAATATTATAAATGAACATGAAAGAAAACAATGAAATGGGCCTAAAAGTATTGTTTTAGGCCTAAGAGAGTTTTCATGGTTACATTTGTTTTGAAACCTTTCCAATTTACAGCTGTAATCGTCTTTTCAGGTGTTTTTCCTCCAGTGTCTCTGATCATCAGTCCCAACAGAATTCAACACTTCACATCTGACTCTCTCTCTCTGAGCTGTGAGGACCAGAGTAACTCTGATAGATGGACAGTGAGAAGATACTCAGACCGGCTGCAAGGTTGTTCATCATCAGTGTGGGGATCACAAACAGGATCTACATGTACAATCAGCTCCACCAGCACTGGAGTGTACTGGTGTCAGTCTGAATCTGGAGAGAACAGTCATCCTGTTAATATCACTGTGCACTGTGAGACTGTGTTAAAAAAAAAAAAAAAAATTGTTTTTGTTATTTCCACCAAATAGTTGATATAGTCATACTCTATGTAATCAGCATGTTTCCTCTGTTTTTGTAGCTGGTGTGATTCTGGAGAGTCCTGTTCATCCTGTGGCTGAAGGAGATACTCTGTCTCTACGCGGTTTATATAGAAATACAAGCCCATCAGTACTCAGAGCTGCTTTCTATAAAGATGGATCACTCATCCAGAATCAAACTGCAGTGATGATCATCCCTACTGTCTCGAAGTCACGTGAGGGTTTCTACTACTGCAGACACACAGAGAGAGGAGAGTCACCCAAGAGCTGGATCTCAGTCAGAGGTGAGAGTCAATGTATTTCTTCTTATGCCCTCATTCAGATATAGTGTTTGAAGTTAATTTGTGTCTCTTTTTCAGTGTCTCATTCAGAATCTCAGATCTCTGTCCTCCACACACTCAGTTCTGTACTGGCAGTTTGTCCATATCTGCTAGTGACAGTCGTGCTGATTTTCAAATGCTGCAGGATGAGAGGTCTGTCTGATTTATTGTATTATATTCATTATAATTAGCAAATTATTGTCAACAATACTGTATAGCTTTCATTCTTTGGGTTAAATGTGCTTATTAAAGCCGTTTTGAAACATGAACTGTAAAAAATTGCTGTAATACAAATCACAAATCTGTAATACAAATCAAATACAATGAATCTGTTCATCAGCTCCACCAGCACTGGAGTGTACTGGTGTCAGTCTGAATCTGGAGAGAACAGTCATCCTGTTAATATCACTGTGCACTGTGAGACTGTGTTTAAAAAAAAAAAAAAAAATTGTTTTTGTTATTTCCACCAAATAGTTGATATAGTCATACTCTATGTAATCAGCATGTTTCCTCTGTTTTTGTAGCTGGTGTGATTCTGGAGAGTCCTGTTCATCCTGTGGCTGAAGGAGATACTCTGTCTCTACACGGTTTATATAGAAATACAAGCCCATCAGTACTCAGAGCTGCTTTCTATAAAGATGGATCACTCATCCAGAATCAAACTGCAGTGATGATCATCCCTACTGTCTCAAAGTCACATGAGGGTTTCTACTACTGCAGACACACAGAGAGAGGAGAGTCACCCAAGAGCTGGATCTCAGTCAGAGGTGAGAGTCAATGTATTTCTTCTTATGCCCTCATTCAGATATAGTGTTTGAAGTTAATTTGTGTCTCTTTTTCAGTGTCTCATTCAGAATCTCAGATCTCTGTCCTCCACACACTCAGTTCTGTACTGGCAGTTTGTCCATATCTGCTAGTGTATGGGGTTATTTTTGTGTCTTTATTATTCAAACAAAAATACTGTGTTTGAGAGTAAAACTAAGTATTTTGTAATTAAAAAATAAAAGTTTGCAAAAAAAGTCTTCTTAAATCTCAAAAATAAAGAAATTGATAACAAAAGTATTTGCAGTGCATGTACTTTTCTTTACAATCTTTATTTTTCTTTGCGCACTTCAAACACTTTTCATCGCGAAACCACAAGTTTTGCTCTCCTTTCTGCTTTCTTTTTTTGCGAGTCTAAAATTTTTGTTTGCGAGTTAAAAAGTTTTGCTTGCGAGTAAGCTGTATCTCAGTGGGCGGTCTCTACCTACCAGGATGAAAGGCCTTTTTCTATTGGTCACTCTCGATTGAAGTGACCACGCCCACTACGTTGTGCCGCCAGGCGCCAGTCTGACTGAGGAGCGAGCGAGGTTCAGCCATGGCGAACAACAGCAACAACAGGTCGTTTACTGGGTGAGATAACCAAGTTAACGTCTTAAACTCAGTGACAAGTGAACTTATGTAGTCTCTCTTCTCATGCTCACATATTTAAATACGTAACGTTAGATAAGCCCGCCTGTAGTTCGGCGATACCGTTAAATAGAGGGGCACGAGATGACTCGGATGACGATTGTAATCAAGGTAAAGACCATTATGACATGCAAGAGTCGTACAGTTGCAGTATTAACATTAAGTGACATGGCATCTGACGCACGGAAGCCACTGGTGCATGCCACTGCTCAGTGCCAGTGACACATACGGTTTTCTTTGACATATGCCGATGGACTGTGTCACTGCTGAAAGTGTCACTGCTCCTGCACCTTCCGCGTGTCAAATGCCATGTCACTTAATGTTAATACTGCAACTGTATGACTCTTGCATGTCATAATGGTCTTTACCTTGATTACAATCGTCATCCGAGTCATCTCGTGCCCCTCTATTTAACGGTATCGCCGAACTACAGGCGGGCTTATCTAACGTTACGTATTTAAATATGTGAGCATGAGAAGAGAGACTACATAAGTTCACTTGTCACTGAGTTTAAGACGTTAACTTGGTTATCTCACCCAGTAAACGACCTGTTGTTGCTGTTGTTCGCCATGGCTGAACCTCGCTCGCTCCTCAGTCAGACTGGCGCCTGGCGGCACAACGTAGTGGGCGTGGTCACTTCAATCGAGAGTGACCAATAGAAAAAGGCCTTTCATCCTGGTAGGTAGAGACCGCCCACTGAGATACAGCTTACTCGCAAGCAAAACTTTTTAACTCGCAAAAAAAAATTTTAGACTCGCAAAAAAAGAAAGCAGAAAGGAGAGCAAAACTTGTGGTTTCGCGATGAGAAGTGTTTGAAGTGCGCAAAGAAAAATAAAGATTGTAAAGAAAAGTACATGCACTGCAAATACTTTTGTTATCAATTTCTTTATTTTTGAGATTTAAGAAGACTTTTTTTGCAAACTTTTATTTTTTAATTACAAAATACTTAGTTTTACTCTCAAACACAGTATTTTTGTTTGAATAATAAAGACACAAAAATAACCCCATACTAGTGACAGTTGTGCTGATCTTCAAATGCTGCAGGATGAGAGGTCTGTCTGATTTATTGTATTATATTCATTATAATTAGCAAATTATTGTCAACAATACTGTATAGCTTTCATTCTTTGGGTTAAATGTGCTTATTAAAGCCGTTTTGAAACATGAACTGTAAAAAATTGCTGTAATACAAATCACAAATCTGTAATACAAATCAAATACAATGAATCTGTTCATCTCTTACTCTACAAATGTTTCCTCACTAACAAAGATATAATTTTTTGTTTTGTCTTTTTTTAAATATAGTTATAAGATTATGGTAGGTAGTTCATAAAAAACAATAAACAGAGAGAGAATAAAAACATGCATACCTGTTCAAGTAAAGTCTCGTTGTTTTGTGTGTATTTAACTGTTACATCTGTTGAAGAGCAAGAAACTGCAATCTGATAATAATCTGATGTGACAGTGAGAAAACTTCAGCTTCATCCTGGAATCTCTCAGTAACTCATTTACAAGTTCGAGCTGAACGTGCTTAAATACTGTAAAAGTCACGTTTCGGGAGTGACAGTTGCATTTTTCAACTCCTTTTGGAATCTCGTTGTTGACGTTAACCTTTTTTTTTTTTTCTTTTGGCTAATTGACTGGGTTTTTTTTTTATGTATTTGTGTTACATTTTAGAGCAAATCAGACAATTTAATATCTGATCAAAACATTGTTGAAACCCAAGCAGCCGAATTCCACAAAAAGGCCCAAGACAACATGGATGATCATAAATCAGGCCCTAGCACCAGCCAGCCTAAAATAAGCTTAACCAACCAACTCCAGATAGCAGCTTTGAACAGCTTGCAATATTAACACAAAAGAACGCTTACTTACAATTCCAACTCAGGAAGGGGATTGTCAATTTTGGGGCAAGAAACCCAAGATTAATGGTCAAAGACACCTTTTGATCTTTTAGCTCAGAGAACATACCATTATGTTCACAGAAATGAAACAGACTGTTTTACATAGCTATATATGCACCAAAATGATGCCTAAAAGGACTTATAAACAAATTTCAGTCCATTGCATAACTCCCTATTATGTATGCAACCCACACATTTGACTATCATGTCCTGATTACTCATTGTGTATGCATTTTGAATAACTATTGAATAGTTTATAGGTTTATATTTGTGTTTGGTATGTATGAGTTTAAAAATTCATGCTTTAAACATTTCTATCAAGCCATTCTTTGTCAAATGTATTATATTATTGTTATAGAAATCACATCTAAATTATACTCTGCAAGAGCAGGAAAATTCGACCATGTGACTGACAAGATAACATGTTGATTTATGTATTGAGAGGAGAAACATAGCAATATCCTGAGCTAAGACCACGTCTAATTGGTCAAGACATCATTTGGGATGTGTCCAAAAGCCAAGTTTAAAACCTCAGGACACCATAAAATTTAGCTTTTAGCTATTGGTCTTAGCCATCGCTCCTAGCCATGCTTTTAGCTGTTGCTTTCAGTTTGGGCTTTTAGCAATGCTTTTTGCATTCTTTGAGCACACCCTGGCTCTAAAAAAAACATGAGGAGATTTCTGTCTTTTACTTTAATCTTTTCTTTTCGTTGAGAGTTTTGTGTTTTACGTTAAGTTTGGCCGCTTCCCTCAGAACTTCAACCAGCATACACGACTCCGCACCATCCTCCAGTCAGCGCCCAAGTTATCAAGTCGAACGACCACGAACTTCCAGCCAATCAGCAACCTTGGGGAACCCCTTTCTGCAATGACGTCATCAAAGGGAATCCCTTAACACAAAGACAACGCAAGTACAACCTCCAGATTCTATCTGAACTAGTGAATTTAATATAAGGTTTGATAGCCCTATTAAGAAAATTAATGCGAGGGTTAATTAGATGATTGATTGGTTGTTCAGGTCTAAGCAATTGCATATATACGTATGCTATAAACTTGGGATTTCATATTTTCATTCTCTTATACTCATTCTTTCCTCATTTTCTCTCTTTCTATAATCTGTGTGAATGTGTGTGTTTATGTGTTAGGTTAGCTTATATGTCTTAGATTTATCCAATATGTTCTTATTCATATTGAAAAGAGAAGTATCTTGTCTTTTGTGCTTACAAGCTAATGTCTTAAACTGCCAACCTTGTTGCTGTGCTAATAAATAGTGTTTTCACTATATTTTGGATATTAGTATCTATTGCAGAGTTAATGTTATACGGCTCGTCCCATGAATCGATGGCCGTCTCAGTGATCAGTTGTAAAACAGCAATTCTGTTCAAATTCCCTAGAAAATATTCATTATTTCCCTTTGAGCTAAACTGACCTGTTTCCCTTACATTTGTTTATTCCTATCTCTTTTAATTGGCTATGAAAATCAAATACACAGCTGGACAACAACCAATAGTTTGTATTTGTAGCATGCTCTCCAGTTTTAGGTGTATCTACCCTTTATTGACGCTAGAACCCGGATTTGTTTAAGTGTGTCTCTCAATGTGATTTTACTTAGTCAATCTGTGATCTCTATTTTTTATACTACTTCTGACAAACTGCAACTCTGATCTCGTTAAAATTCTTACCTCCAATTCCAGCTATACCTATTAGCTCTATTTAAATGACCGCACTATATAACTGAGATGTGCAATCAATTTATTTAAAAAGAAAATAACAAGAAGGAATTAACAAAGATGAATACATATCTGTTAACTTCTAAATAAAATACCCTGACTGACTTTTTCTTCCCTTTCCACAACAACAGCTTCAGTGTTTAAATGTTTACACTAATAATAAAGTAGGGCTTTTCACTGAATCACTCTTCTACATAAAACTACAGTTGTTGTTGTTTTTTTTTTTATAAGGTACAAATTTTGCCTTCACTCAGTGTAATCAAATATATCAGTGTCTTAAACTCAAAATAAAGCACCTAAATAAACTTTAGATTTAGTCAGAAATACAATTGTAACGCTTTAATAATATGCTTTCAGCGAATCACAGAGTAAACCACTATATTGTTCAGCAACTGAAAAGCACCATCAGTCGCACAAACCCACACCCACACACCACACAAACCCCTGAAACGTTTCAAGAGTGCGTTGAGGCCAAGTGAAACCCAAAATAGCATATTCGCACTATAAAAGCACAAATAAAACAATAATAATAAAAAAAATGTACCTGAGTGAACTTAAAAAAAAAAAAAAAATGAAATAAAAAAACAGCTCTGGTATCCTGTCACCCGTCAGATCAGTCCACGTGAGGCTGTGATCCATCAGCAAAGGATGAAAATGGGGTGCATAGTAACTCGTTCTAGAGAAGCGATCAGTCTTTGTTCTTGCAAATTCCGCCGTGTACACAGAGAATTCGCAATAGCTCGAGCGCAGTTGGTTCTTAAAGGGAATGAGAAATGAGACTCTGATTGGTTTAACGCATGTTATGCCCAAAACACACCCATGACTCATTAAGAGAATAGAAACAACCCTTTTAGACCATGCGCCATGCTTCTGCTGATTGTTTATTGCTGCAGGTATGCAAAGCAGAGATGTATACTCTACGCCTTCGCGCCTCTCCTTCTCTACGCCTATATTTGATTAATATTTATTGCATAATATGATTTCTTTGTCAGCCTGATTAAGTAGCATTTTTGTTAACTGGAGTTTTGGACAGCGTCAGTTTGCCACATGTCCTTTTGAAACGTGTACCAGTGGGCAAATGATTGGTCTGTGGCATTAACCAGTGTGAGAGGAGCAGCACTTTTTAATTTAACTAATTACAAAAAAGATGTATGAAAGTGCTTTTTTATTTTCATTATTAAACACATAAGAATGTTAGTTCTGATAATTGCAAATTGATGCTGTTCAGATTGATATGGAACAAGTCTTGACAACAGTGAGACATTTTGTGAAAACATGTTACCAGATTATCAACATTATCAAAAGATTTTCTATAACACATGTGGTACATTTGCATGTCTTTAATCTGTCATGATGTTTCTAAAGATCTGACTGCAGATTTCAGGAAGTCTTCAGGCTTTAACACAGTCTGTGTCTTTAACCGTCTGTCATCATTTGGTCAGTATGGAGTTCAGTCGTCTTCCCCTTGTTCTCTGTGAGTATTATTTTTTTCTGAATGTATTTTAGTGGATGATAATTTCTGTTATATTCTGTAAATTATCAAGTTTTTTAGTGTTTCTGAATTTATGTCTTTTCTTGCTGCTCTCAGAGTTTCAAATCCAGCTCTAGTCCATGATATATGAGTGAAAAATGAGTTTGGGAGAGGAAGTGTGTAGTTAGTGCCAAATGCAAAAAGAAAAATGCACTCTATTGCGTTGTAGATCAGTGTGTTTGTTCAGTCATTCAGTTTTGTGCTGTTTAATGATGTTTACTGAATTAGTTCTGTTAGTTTGTTTTACCATCCCTGATGCCTTAGACTGGCCACACACTTGAGGCCGATTTTAAGCCGATTTACACCCCGTACAAAAGGCTTGTTGTGAACGATTTTTTGTCCAAAAAAAAAAAAATCCTTTTTTTGTGCGGTCATTGCGATTATTTAACTGCTCTTAATCGGGATGGAGCATACCGAACTCAAACTCACATTGCTGCTTTTTGATCAGGCTGCCTCTGACATGACACCCACGATAGGCAATGAGAGCGAGCAAGCGTCACCTGCCAGATATTGCGTGCTTCGACGTATATGTGAAACCTGGCAACCACAAATATGCGCTGAATCATGTAGTGTGTCCCAGGCCTTAGTAGATATTCACTATATGCAGTTAGTAAGAGTGTCTCTTTATCAGACAGTTTCCTTAAAGTTCCCTGAGCAAGTTCAAGTTCTCTCTGCTTGATGATAATCTATAATCTATTGATGATGAAATCTATAAGATGTCAAACAAATGTTTCAATGTTTATCTGGATACATATGTTGTCCAACAATATTATCTTAATATGAGTTCATATTTATATTCTACCATTGTTTTCAGACTCTAGACACACTTGTTTTGATTCCACAATATTAAAAAAAAAAAAACAAGCTGAGCTGAAAAACATTTGAGAGCACAATTATGGCATTTTACAAGTAAAGGAAAAAAGAATATAACCTTAAATAAATTCACACTGTAATGAGTTTTTCTCTTTGTGTTTTTAGTGCTAATTTCAAACATCCACCCTGGACACACGGAAGGTGAATTTGATTCATATACTTTCTTATTTGGGTGATTCTTCACTATTGCAAGCCAAGCAAGAAAAAATAATGTTTTGATTATAACAACACTTCCAGCTAGAAGAGCATTGCAGTAGTCCAGTCTAGAGATGACAAGATCCTGGATGAGTTGTGCTGCATGTTCAGTTAGGAAGAGCCTGATATTCCTGATGTTGATCAGTGCAAACCTGTATGTCACAGTGCTGTCTTTGGTCTCTAAAGGTCAGCTGGTCATCAAAAATTAGCCCATGATTTCTGGCTGATCTGGTTGGGATTATTATTGATGATTCTATCTGATGGTGAAGAAGGTCTGAGATGAAGCTCCGTTTTCACTAGACTGAGTTGTAGTGATGGTTTATTATTCATGGCGAAATGTCCGTCAGGCAGTGTAAGAGCCCTGTCATACATCTGGCGCCATGCATGACGCAATTGATTTTTGCTAGTTTCAGCCCGAAGCAGTTTTCATTTTCACGTCCTGCGCCACGTTGTTTAAATGGCAAATGCATTTGCGCCCATTTGTGCGCCCGTGGGCCTGCTGGTCTGAAAACGAGGTGTGTTTAGGCGCATTTTTGGCGCGTTGCAGTTTTGAGGCAACTGAAATACACTGCGCCATTGGTTTGAAGTCAATGGCGCAATAAGGGGGTGCACAGTAACTCTTTTGAGTGGGCTCAGTTCCTAAATGCCCCCCTTTGTGTAAGATTTTCACGGGGGGTCGGATTTCGGTACAACACTGGCCCTGCTCTCTGGAGAAACGTTCAGCCTTTGTTCTGAGACTCTGATTGGTTTAATGCACGTTACGCCCAAAACACACCCCACAACTCATTAAGAGAAAAAGGACAACCCTTTTAGACCATGCGCCCGGTGCGCCGACTGTTTTTCCCTTCCTTAAAAGAGCCAAAGTGGATTCGGACACGCCCCAAGTGCACCTGAGCCGTGCGCTTTAGGCTATGCGCTTAGATCGCTAAAATGGAGCTCTAAAATTTGTGTAGGTACTGTGGGATTGACTGGATGAAATGAAAAGTACCGCTGTGTGTCATCAGCATAGCAATGGTTAATATCACACACTCCTATCATAAAGCAGTTCAGTCCTTTAAAATATAAGGTTCAGTATAGCTGTTATATTAGCCTCTGTGATGGTTTCCTGCTTCACATTATAACCACATGAATCCACACTGTTATTTAAAAGCATTTATTTTCCACGTTCCCCTACGGTGGCCGACACAGCTCAACGAAAAACAACTTAAGGAAACACATGCAAAAACCACCAGCAAATCAAATAAATAAATAATTAAATAAATAAATAAAAATAATCTTCATCATTTTGACAGCAAATTTCCTGCTAATACAGGTGCATCTCAAAAAATGAGAATATTGTGAAAAAGTAAATTTTTTGTTTGTAACTTATTTCAAAAACTGAAACTTTCATATATTCTAATTCATTACATGTAAAGTAAAACATTTCTGAAGTTTTTTTTTGTTTGTTTTAATTTTGATTATTAGAGCTTACAGCTCATGAAAGTCAAAAATCCAGTATCTCAAAATATTGGGATATTTCCTAAGATCAATCAAAAAACGGATGTGCAAAACAGAAAAGTTCAAGTTCTTTAAAATATGTTCATTAATGCACTCAATACTTGTTCGGCAGCACATGTTACAGCAAATTCCTTGCTCCTAGCACAAATTACAGCATCAGTAAAGTGTGACATAGAAGTGATCAGCCCGTGGCACTGCTGAGGCACTACTGAGCCTTCAGATCGTCTGTATATTGTTGGATCAACTGTTTCCCATCTTTCTCTTGAAAATATCCCATAGATTCTCAATGGGGTTCAGGTCAGGCATGTTGGCTGGCCAATAAAGCACAGTAATATCATGGTCAGCAAACCACTTGGAAGTGGCTTTTGCACTGTGGGCAGGTGCTAAAGTCCTGCTGGAAAAGCAAATCGGCATCTCCATAAAGCTTGTCAGTAGATGGAAGCATAAAGTGCTCCAAAATCTCCTGGTAGATGGCTGCATTGACTTTGCACTTGATTAAACACAGTAGACCAACAGCAGCAGATGTCACGGCACCCCAAATTATCACTGACTTCAGAAACTTCACACTGGACTTCAAGCAGCTTGGATTCTGTGCCTCTCCAGTCTTCCTCCAGACTCTGGGACCATGATTTCAACATAAAAATTCCAAAATTTACTTTGATCTTGTTGTAAACTTTTTCTTATCTGAAAAGAGGACTTTGGACCACTGAGCAACAGTCCAGTTCTGTTTCTCCTTAGCCCAGGTAAGATGCTTCTGATGTTGTTTCTGTTTTAGAAGTGGCTTGGTAACCCTTTTCCTGAAGACATCTGAGCCTGGTGACTCTTGATACACTGACTCCAGCTTCATTCTACTCCTTGTGAAGGTCTCCCAAGTGTTTGAATTGGCTTTGCTTGACAGTTTTTTCAAGCTTCTGGTCATCCCTGTTGCTTGTACACCTTTTCATACCCAATTTCTTCCTTACAGTCAACTTTGCATTTAATATGCTTTGATGCAGCACTCTGTAAACAGCCACCTCTTTCAGTAATGACCTTCTGTGACTTACCCTCTTTGTAAAGGGTGTCAATGATTGTCTTCTGGACCACTGACATGTCAGCAGTCTTCCCCATTATTGTGGTTTCAAAGAACAAGAGATACCCGGAATTTATACTGTAGGAATGGACATTTAATGAAACTCAAATGTAAATATTCTAATATTTTGAGATACTGGATTTTTGACTTTCATGAGCTGTAAGCTCTAATCATCAAAATTAAAACAAAAAAACTTTAGAAATGTTTTACTTTACATGTAATAAATCTAGAATATATGAAAGTTTCAGTTTTTGAGGAAGTTACAAACAAAAAATGAACTTTTTCATGATATTCTAATTTTTTGAGATGCACCTGTATGCAAAACACAACCAAATACTGAAACGAGCTGCAAGTAGCACAGACCACAGCGAGTGTATATATCATGGTTCATTTTTGTAAGTTGGCCAGCTTACTGTACATAATGTTCACAGTTGTGTCAGTTTATTTAGGCAAAACATTTTTCAAAAAAAACCAAAGCAATCATATGATCAGGATGTTAAAAACAAAATCTAAAAAATGACAAATCTCGTCTTTCAGATAAGCATGTTCCAGCCATGTTCGTCACTTGTTGTGCGTTTTCCTTATATTCCGATGTGGTCTGTGCATATTTGTAGCATGTTTTTGTTTTTGCAGCATGTTTCAGTGGTTGTGTTGCGAGTATTTGCAGCACATGTCTTGTCAAACTAATGAAGATGTTTTCTTAATTTGCAGGGGGGTTTTTCTACTTAAATTTGTTTTTATTTGCAGCGACTTGAGCTCTCTCAGCCACTGTAAAGTCCTTAATGTAAGTCTTCTGGCTTGTATCGCTGCTTTGTAGGTTTTTCATATTTTTAACTATTTTCAGCAAAAAAAAAAAAAAAAAAAAAAAAACATGGAAATGAAGAAATTCCCAAGATTATGACTTTTTTAAGAAAATCCAGAAGAACCTATAGAAGTTGACACTGCCAACATAAAAAAAGACAACAACACTAATTCTCTATCAGCTACAACATCAGCTGCAGAGCTTTGAGAATCTATTGAGATATCCTCATCTCCACCTACTTTAGTTAGGCCGAATATACCCCCTCCTTTTGGCCAGTACTTTTGAATCTGGTGAAGATGATACAGCTGATACAGGCCAGACGTTTACTCCAATTAAGGTACATAATTCATCCACTGATGTTGCTTGTTGGGGCCCTGCTGTCACTGAGGAATTGTGTTGTTACTGGTTTAGTAAGGGCATGAAAGCATCCCTGTGATATCAAAATTAAGATGCACCATTCCATGCATCAGAGCTATTTTACAAAAACCAGAAGGGGTGTTTAAGCAAAACTTTGTTCAATCACTCTTTGCATAATGGTGAAGCTGTGCAAAGAGAATGGCTTGTTTATTCTCCTTAAGACTGGAAATGTTGATTATTTAGGCAGTCTGTGAGTTCTTATTCTCACTCCTGTTTTTGTGATTGGAAACATGCAAGTGCATGTGCGGAGGAACGTGAATCAAGTCAGCCTCATAGAAATGTCGTGCTTACACAGTTGGCACTGATGCAGGCTCATGGAGTAGATACAGAACTTATAGAGCAATGCGGAGAAGAGCAGAAATATTGGCAAGAAGTTTTAAAATAGGTGGTTGCTGTGATACAGTTCCTTTTAGAACGTGGCCTTGCAATCTAGGTTAGAAGTCATTTTCAAAATTATATTAAAAAAAAAAAAAAAAAAACTGAGGACATCAACTAAATTATTCTGCACTTCTTGTAATCTATATAAATTATTCCAGTTAGTATGCAGTTAAAAAGAAAAATATCTAATTTTAAACATTTCTTGAGCTTGCTTTGAAAAGATTATTTTTACACTTCCTGTTGTTCTGACTGGTGTGTAAAAATGCATACTAGTGTTCACATGGTGAGAACTGCTGGTTTTATGGCAGTGATGGTGTTTAATGCTACTGAGCAAAAACACATGGTGTCAAATGTTGAATATGAAATGAGCCGTAAAACATAGTGAGATAAATAGTGATAACAGTTCCAAGAAATATTTTAGAAAATTTTATGTTTGCGACATTTGGTTTTTTATAATTAATTTAAGTGTTTGAGAAAAACTATAATAAAAAATAGAGATTTGCCACAAAAAAAAAAAATAATAATAATCAACAGTGATGACGCTTCTCTGTAAATGAGTTCTTATGCGTTTAGTTTTACTAACATTTCTCATTCTGCATGAAGCACTAATAAAACAAGACCTGAAAACTACTGGTGTGAGCTCTTCTCTTCTCTTCTCTTCTCTTCTCTTCTCTTCTCTTCTCTTCTCTTCTCTTCTCTTCTCTTCTCTTCTCTTCTCTTCTCTTCTCTTCTCTTCTCTTCTCTTCTCTTCTCTTCTCTTCTCTTCTCTTCTCTTCTCTTCTCTTCTCTTCTCTTCTCTTCTCTTCTCTTCTCTTCTCTTCTCTTCTCTTCTCTTCTCTTCTCTTCTCATGTACTTTATTTGGCATCATGGCATCATCAACTTGAAATTCTTAGTAATGTGTTCATGCAATATACTCTTTACTTCCTCTTTCACATCATTCTCTCAACTAAATATTCACACGTCTGATGTAGGCTAAATCTTTCTAAAAATTGCTTGTAAGAAATAATCAAATAATGGTTGATTTCTTCAGATTTGCTACAGTTTTTACAGACTGTGTCAGTACTCACTCAACAGTGTGAAACATACAGTGACCAGTGTAGTCTGATTCTCCGCTGAATGACTTAAGTTGATTCTTTTTAATGAATATAAAATTATACAATGTGACAACTGTAAACTGAACCCAGAACAAATTACTCTTATGAGACGGTTGTTTTTAGTGAATCAGAAACACTTATCAGTTGCAGTTGATTATTGAAATAAGAAGAGCTGAAAAAAAGGATATTTTTAAAACAACTTTAAAAAAAAAAAAAAAAAAAAAAAAAATATATATATATATATATATATATATATATATATATATATATATATATATATATATATATATATATATATATAATTGTACAAATTAAGAAAGTAGATTCATTTAGAGGAACTAGAATCATAATTATTACATTTGCTTTAATGCCCATCCCTTGCCTTTGTGTATGAATATTAAACTGTGTTCATATGTATAAATATATCAGTCAAACTCAACACCATCAGTGTCAGAGGCCTGATAGAAATAGATATAGATAGACGTGAGCTCATAGTTGTGGTTTGATTTGTTCTCTTTCAACTCCACCAATGAGAAAAGAGCAACAGTTGTTCAGTTTATTTTCATGTAAATACATCATTATAAATACAGCTAATATCACCATTACAATAAAGAGCCATCAAAATATTGTTTGATTTCCCTTGTTCACTAAACACACCAGAATATAACTTTTTTTTTTTTTATATATAATAGCAAATAAATACTGTTTAATTTAATACTAAATGAACAATCATGATGCTCCTAAAGATCTGACTGCAGGTTTCAGGAAGTCTTGAGACTTTAACACAATCTGTGTCTTTAACCGTCTGTCATCATTTGGTCAGTATGGAGCTCAGTCAATTTCCTCTTGTGCTCTGTGAGTATTATTTAAAGTAAACATATTTTAGTGGACGATAATTGCTGTTATATTCTGTAAATGATCAAGTGTTTTAGTGTTCCTAGTTTTTTTTTCTTGCTGCTGTCAGAGTTTCAAATCCAGCTCTAGTCCATGATATATGAGTGAAAGATGAGTTTGGGAGAGGAAGTGTGCAGTTAGTGCTGTTTGTGAGAGAGAAATGCACTCTGTTGTGTTGTAAATCAGTGTGTTTGTTGAGTCATTAGGTTTTGTAATATTGTTAAATCAGTTCTGTTGATTTGTTTTGCAGTTATTGTCGCTTTGTCGTATTCACTAGTTAGTATTCACTCTTGTCTTCTGTAAAATATGCAATTTATCAGCTCGATGTTCACACTGTAATGAGTTTTTCTCTTTGTTTTTAGTGCTGATTTCAAACATCCACTCTGGACACACTGAAGGTGATTACATTTGATTCATCACATATGATTCTACAGTAACTGTTACAAACAAACTGAGAATTGAGAAATTACCTACATTTCATTGTGATTATAGATCCTTTTAACCCTTTTAACAAGTTTGATTATTCTTGAGGTGTGAAATGAAACACCAAAAAACTTCATCAGATATATTTCTTACATTCTCTGTGAAACCAAAACAGTGAGAGACAAGATCAAACTTGTTGAAAAACTCTCACAACTCATGTCTCCAAATTCCCAATGATTGTATATAGACAGGTCTTTTATAGACTGTATAGAGAACAACACTTCAACCTGATTTAGCATGTTTTACGGTCAAGTGACTCTTCATACTGTAAAAGTAGCACATTATTATTATTTTTATTGTTGTCTGTGTACAGAAAGACCAAAAGCCAACGTGACCATAAAACCTGTCCAACATGTATACGTTGGAGAGACAGTCACTCTTAAATGTGACATTGATGGTGAAGGAGTCATTAGCTGGCAGTACAGCTGGTATAAAGATTCAGTCAGTGTTTTTAGTGAACTACAGGAACACACATTCTGGTCTGTTAGTGAGTCTGATGCAGGTAAATACACCTGCTATGGAGCAGAGAGAGGAGGATCACGTTCATCAAACATCAGTGATGCAGTTACACTGACAGTATCAGGTGAGTTTGATAATTTCTTATAAACAACTCCTTTAACATGTCATTAATGAGTGATTTTTAAATTTCAGTTCCCAGAGCAGTTTTAAGTGTTTCTCCACAGAAGTGGTTGACTGAAGGAGATTCAGTGACTCTGATCTGTGAGGTTAATGGTTCCTCTACAGGCTGGACATTCAGTTGGTACACTGTTACCGTTTCATCAGGTAATATATAATGTGGTTCATGTGGTGACTTGTGCAAAAAATAACTCGTCATTTCTTAAGGTAACTGCACATTTTCACTTTATACAGGCAGCAGTTATCATTATCAGCTGCTCTCAGACAGCAGCAGAGGAGCTGGAGGAAACTACACTGTCAGTTCTGCTGCTCTAAAACACACAGGAGTTTATGTGTGCAGAGCAGAGAGAGAAAAACCAGCCTATAAAACATGGTACAGCAACACACAACCACTATGGGTCACTGGTGAGTTCAAACTGAATCACAGAATGAACGAGATGCTCCTAAAATTGTCCTTGATCTTTTTAGAGCTTGATGTTTGTATTTATTTATTTATTTATTTATTTATTTATTTAATTTTATTTTATTTTTTTACAAAACTGTCATAATATACGGCTACTTTTTAATGGTGTCAGTGAATGTTTCATTCTAATAGTGGAAAACTGTCATGAAAAACTAAAATATAACTATTGTGGCACAACAGTGTTACTTATGTAAGTGGCCTTGAGGGAAAATAATCAAATAGGTGTAATAAAAATATATAATTTGATCTATTTCATAAAGAGTGTTTTCATTAGAAAAATTTATTTTTAATTTTCATGTGACTGATCACATCGCGATTCTAGGAGGGACAATACAAGACACTCGATCTATGTGCTTAGTAAATTAATACACAGCAAGCTCTGCTAACTATAAATACTACTAGGTTCACACTGTATACGCAGGGTCAACCCAGAGTCAAGCCTGGTTTCTCCCAAGGTTTTTTTTTTTTTTTTCCTTCTTCTCTCCAACACCTTATGGAGGTTTTTGTTGGCTGTCACAAGTCTTTGACTTGCTTGCTGCTGGCATAATGACAAATGTATTAGGGCATAATTTTGTGGATTTTCTTATGTTAGTACTGCAATATTTTTTGTTGTTGTTTTGAAACAGTGTACATAGTGTGGTAACACTTTAGAATACAGTTCCATGATTAGTGCACAGGAACAAATGACTAATGCAATATTAACATTCTAGTAACTACTATTAACTAACAAGATATTCTGATTAACGAATAAGTAAGTAATAGTTGAAAGTGGTAGTTCACTATTAGCTAATCAGTAACTACTATTTTTTCATATCTCCCAAAGAACTACTACAGGGTCATAATTAATGTGAATGATGCAAAATGTATGATTAATTCTAAAGTAAATATCATGGTAACCCACAAGTAATGACTTAAGTGTTACCAAAGCCATCGGAAGTATGACTATCCAGAACTTTACAAAAACCTCAAAAGTTTTTAATGACTTTAGTCATTACTAGAGAGTTATCATGATCTTCACTTTAGAATATGGATCCAAATAATTAGTAATTCCTTCTGAAGTATTTGGTAATACCCCTGTCATTACTAGTGATCTTTACTTTAGAATTAATTATACATTTTGCATCATTCACATTAATTATGAACATGTATACAGTAGTTCTTAGTAGTTCTCTGGGAGATATGAAAAAATAGTTAGCTAATAATGAACTACCATGTTCAACTGAGTGCTATGACTTACTGATTTGTTAATCAGAGTTTCTTGTTAGTCAGTAGTAGGTACTAGAATGTTAATAGTGCATTAGTCATTTGTTCCTGAGTAGTTATTTATTAATGATGGAACTGTATTATAAAGTGTTACCAAGTGTTATAAAACTGACATGACTTGATTTCCAAATTGTATCTGTAATTGTCTTCTCAGGTGTTTCTCCTCCAGTGTCTCTGATCATCAGTCCCAACACAACTCAACACTTCACATCTGACTCTCTCTCTCTGAGCTGTGAGGACCAGAGTAACTCTGATAGATGGACAGTGAGAAGATACTCAGACAGTGGGTGGCTGGAAGATTGTTCATCATTACGCAGAGGATCACAAACAGGATCTACATGTACAATCAGCTCCACCATCACATCAGACACTGGAGTGTACTGGTGTCAGTCTGAATCTGGACAGAACAGTCATCCTGTTAATATCACTGTAAACAGTGAGTATGTAGTTCTGTATTCATTCATTTCACAAAGCCCTTGTTTTATGTTTTGGACAGTGACAACAAATCCACTAAACTATTGAAGCCTTGAGTAGGAAACCATTGCTCAACCTTTGAAAAAAAAAAAAAAAAAAAAAACACCATTATCCAGAATCAAATCAGGGCAAATAACATTCAATGAGACAGTTCTCTCCCAAAAAAAACATAGTAGCAGTAGTATCATTTTGATTATTGTAACTCTCTCCTAAAATTCTCACTTCAACTGCTGCATAATTACTAGAAGGTCTTCCACTGAACACTTCTCTCCTGTTTTTCATCAGTTTCATTGGTTTCCTGTGAAATATTGTTTAGAGTACAAGATTCAATTTTTTACTTTTTTTTTTTTTTTTTTTTAGCTCTGCATAAGCTTGTACCCACACATCTCTCTGATCTGATTTCACATTTGCACACTTTGATCTTCCTCATCTGTTTCTCTTGTTATTCCTCCTGTTCATTTTACCACGGGTTCAGAGCTGTGCTGCTCCTTGTATCTGGTATTCACTTCAGCATGATTAATGTTGAATATACAGTACTGTGCAAAAGTTTTAGGCCACTAGTATTTTCACCAGCTAAAAAATGGTTTAAAGTAAGTTATTTCTATCCTTTGCTGTAGTGTGTCAGTAAAAAATATTGGTTAACATTTCCAAACATTCTGTTTGCCATTAATTGTAATAATCTAGTGAGATTTTTGTTTGCACAAGGAGTCTGACAACAGCCAGTGCTACACACTGAGATCTGATCTCACCATCATCCAGTCTGTCTCTGGAATGACATGAAGAAACAGAAAAACTGAGACAGACTAAATCCAGAAGAACTGTGGCAACATCTCCAAGATGTTTCAAGTAACCTACCTGCAAAGCTACCTGAAAAACTCTGCACAAGTGCACATAGGGCAAAAGCAACTTTAAACCCAAAGGATGGTCACATCAAATGCTTATTTATTTTAGTTAATAGAAGTTAATTGATAAAGAAAATCTGTTTATGACATTGTTTTTGACAGCATCCTCATTTTATGTGCCTAACTGCCTAAAAATTTTAACGGTACTGTAGCTTTGTAGGTATAGGACTCTTAAAGCATCTTGGAGATGTTGCCACAGTTCTTCTGGATTTAGTCTGTCTCGGTTTTTTCTGTTTCTTAAGACAGACTGGACTGAATGATGGAGAGATCAGATCTCTGTTTGCACACGGAGTCTGACAACAGCCTGTGCTCCATACAAAAATCTCACTGGATTATTATAATTAATGGCAAAATGAATGTTTAGAAATGTAAACTGATATTTCCTACTGACACACTACAGCAAAAGACAGACTTTAACTGACTTTAAACCATTTTTTAGCAGATGAAAATACTAGTGGCCTAAGACTTTTGCACAGTACTGTATGTTGTTTTAATTGTATTGCTTGTATTTTATGATTGTCATTAAATTGTCATTAGGGTGTCCTTGAATATTTTGAAAGGCACATTGTTTGCATATTCTTACTATATTATTACTATTTGTCAGCTCATGTTTCCTCTGTTTCTGTAGTTGGTGTGATTCTGGAGAGTCCTGTTCATCCTGTGACTGAAGGAGATACTCTGACTCTACACTGTTTATCTCATTTTACAACCCCACCAAACCTCACAGCTGATTTCTATAAAGATGGATCACTTATCCAGAGTCAAACTACAGAGATGATCATCTCTACTGTCTCAAAGTCACATGAGGGTTTCTACTACTGCAAACACACAGAGAGAGGAGAGTCACCCAAGAGCTGGATCTCAGTCACAGGTGAGACTGTAGATCATTAATCTCTATTAAAATGTTCCTGTATCATTTATAGATTTTAATTGCTCTTATATTATGATTAGGATCAAGTGATTTAGTGTTCCTGCATTTTTTTTTTTTTTCTTTTCTTGCTGCTCTCAGAGCTTCAAATTCAGCTTTAGTTCATGATATATGAGTGAAAGATGTGTGCAGTTAGTGCTGTTTATTCCTCACAGTTTTCTGATATGATGATAAAAATGGGAGGGGGAAAAAATCAATACAGCATAGCAATATTTCCAATTTATCAGTGTACATGGATGCCAAGTATTGATTTTTTATATATATATATATATATATATATATATATATATATATATATATATATATATATATTTATATATAGAAATAGAAATTCCTGAGCAAGTGATTAAGCACTACTGAACTCTCTCTTTCTCTCTCTCTCTCTCTCATTGTAAGTATAAAGTGCAAAGTGAGCTGTACAAGACCTTCACTCACATTTACCATAAATGAAGCTGTCATTACAATTATGCCAGTGCGCCTCTGGTGCTATGTAGTTTTGTGTCTAATGCTAAGAGAGGGTGAAGACTGATTATTAAAACAGCCTCTATTCCTACTACATGTCTGAAAAAAGTGTCAGGTTTTGTTTGTTTTTTCTGACAGTGTTGATCAGTCTCCAGAGTCAGATTTATGCATAGACATTCTAGGCACGTGCCTATTCTTGCATGTCCAGGGCGGCGCAATTAAAATGAAGGGAAATAATTATTAATACCTACTTGAGACTGCTTGACAATCCCATTTTGTAGCAATACATATGAAGTGACAGAAAAGTTATTCTTATAAATAAACAGATGTGTAAATCAGTGTGACTTTCAGTGTGTTCAGAGTGGATGTTTAAAATCAGAACTAAAACACAAAGAGAAAAACTCATTCTAGTGTGAACATTCAGGTGGCCAACTGTGTATTTTATGTCATCTATAATGTAATATATTATAGATAAGATATAATTTGTCCATAGCTAATGGCATCTGTGTGAACAGTATGTTTTATTTCAAACATCCACTCTGGACATTTTGAATCATACGAGTGATCTTACACTGACTGTAACAAACCTAATGTCACGTACAAACAGGGATGAGATCAGAAACAGAGGTGAGTGCAAACAGATGGGATCTTTATTAACAGATTGAGAGATCCCAGTAGGCAGGATGTAATGATGTCTTAGGAATCTTATCTGACAGTCCTTGTGTAGATGAGTAGCGTGAAGTCCAAAGGGATGAGCAGAGTAGCAGGGAATAGCACCAGAGAGTCCAAGAGAATATAGCATGGGGTCTGGAGCTAGCGTAGGGATGTGAACAGTAGACCAGACAGTGAAGGACTGAAGGAGAGAGTCTTATATAGGGCGTGGCTGGATTGGATTCAGGTGTGTGTAATTAGAACTCCAGTGATGAGGAACGGGTGGGCGGTGCTACAGCTGAGATGGCAGGTGGAGGTGGCTGTGGTGAATGCCTGACACCTGAGTGTGGTGAATGAACTGCCAACTGTTACATTAAAAATAAGTGCTGTCATACCTACAGTACCCAAGTGCTTTGCTTTTTTTTTTTTTATTTTTTTTTTTAAACTCTGTAGACCTCATTGGTTTGAGAGTGTAAGAATCCACCCACTGGCCCAAAACTGAAGTCCAGTGGCCTGGTTGAAGTTATTCTGCGTGTTCGGTCTCTTACTTGCACTTCTGCAAAGTTCAAATTTATCTGGGCTTAGTTTCAGTTTTAGTCTGGCTGCATGTTTAATCTGACTCCAAATTCAAATAATTAAATTTAGGCTGTAATTAAAAATTGATCACAAATATCAATTATGTATTCATTTAGATATCTGATTATTCTAGACATTCCATACTTTTAATTATTGGTTCATCAGGGACGCATTTATCAGATGTCGTATTTAAATAGTGCGTTTCCTGCACAGATTTCACTATCACAAACTCGCTGTCTAATTTTCGTCAGAGGATGTAGGTTGCCTAATACCTTTAGATCTGCCCCTACTGCTTGCTTCTGATAGAAAGTGAAGTTAACTTAGTCATTTCCCATACATTTTGGTAAATCAGTGATTGACAGAAATCAAGAGATTACAGATGAAGTGCCTATACCGCTCCATTCATCCAGGGACCTTCAGTTTGTACTATCCTGGCCATAGATTTAAGGTAAAAATCAGCCTTCACATGATCTAGTTCGTAATAAAATCAAATAGAACATTTTATTTGTCAGGTAAAAATGCATCATGCCAATTACATAATTAAACAATGAGAATCCAATTCAGAATAAGATTCAGTTTCACTTCAGATAAACACATAACATCAGTTGTTTAAAGATGAATCTAAGAGATGCATAACTGACAGCAGAGACACACAGCAGCATGTAAGATATTTGGATGCAAAGCTCCAGCGACTCCCACGCAGATTGTGGAGGTTATCTGGTTACAGAATCCCCAAGGACTGTAATGCCACTTATATACCCAGACAAAAAAACGTTGGTCTTAAAATCGCACATCTATTGTTCTTTAATTCTTAACTGTTGCTAGCAGCTGTATTTCTCACATTGTCTGTGAAATTAAAATGCACTAATGATTTACCAGTGAGAGGATGAGATATGCTGAAAAACTTCACAAATCATGCTCTCAATGACTTTATATTGACAGATATTCCCAAACCAACTCTGACTGTGCAGCCACAGAGTTCATTGTTCACTGGAGACTCAGTTACTCTGAGATGTGAGATGTATCAGTCATGGGATAGATGGGAGTTTCTCTGGAGTAAAGACTCAAACAATGAGTCTACTGAAGCTGCAACTAAAACAGTTGATTCTGTGAAAGTCTCTGATGAAGGAGAGTACAGGTGCAGAGCACGAAGAGGAAGACTTTACACAAATTACAGTGAACCAGTAACAGTGACAATATACGGCAAGTATTTTTTATCACATAAACATTATTCAGAAGACATTAAATAAGTGACTATAACAGCTATAGAGAACAACACTTCAGTTTAACCTGATTTAGCATGTGATTTACATTCAAGTAACTGTTCATTACAGTAAATACAGCACATTATTTTCATTGTGAATTGTCATTTTACAACTGTTTATAGAAAGACCAAAATCTACAGTGACCATTAACCCTCATCATCATGTATTCAGAGGAGAGACAGTCACTCTCAGATGTGACATTGGTGAAGGAGTCACTAGCTGGCAGTACAGCTGGTATAAAGGCGGTTCACTTATTAATGTTTCCAGTGAACTACAGGAACACACATTTAGGTCTGTTACTGAGTCTGATGCAGGTAAATACTCCTGTTATGGAGCAGAGAGAGGAGGATCACGAACATCAAACATCAGTGATGCAGTTACACTGACAGTATCAGGTGAGTTTGATCATCTCTTCCTAAACACACACAAGTTTAGCATGTTATTAATGAGTGATTTCTCTATTTCAGATAGAGCCCAGGCAGTTTTAAGTGTTTCTCCACAGAAGTGGTTGACTGAAGGAGATCCAGTGACTCTGACCTGTGAGGTTAATGGTTCCTCTACAGGCTGGACATTCAGCTGGTACACTGAAACAATTTCATCAGGTAAGATATAATGTGCTTCATGTGTTCTGAATTAGCTGGTTTTACTTAAGTGAAAATTTCATGTTATGAGATGTGCTTTGGGGCTGATTTTCTGTAACGATGAATCTGATGTTTTTGGATATAGTTACTGGTGGTCAAAAAAAAAATAAATAAAAATTGATCCAACAGACGAGCTACTGTAGCTCAAATTGCGCAGGAAGTTAATGCTGGTTCTGATGGAAAGGTATCAGAATACACAGTGCATCACAGTTTGTTGCATATGGTGCTGCATAGCCACAGACCAGTCAGGGTGCCCATGCTGACCCCTGTCCACCACTGAAGCACCATGTGGGGACACTGAACATCAGAACTGGACCATGGAGCGATGGAAGAAGGTGGCCTGGTCTGATGAATCACATTTTCTTTTAAATCATGTTGATGGCCGGGTGCATGTGCGTCGCTTACCTGGGAAACACATGGCACCAGGATGCACTATGAGAAGAAGGCAAGCCGGTGGAGGCAGTGTGATGCTTTGGGCAATGTTCTGCTGGGAAACCTTGCGTCCTGCCATCCATGTGGATGTTACTTTAACATGTACCACCAACCAAAGCTCGAGCTGCATTCCATTACCCTTCAAACTGCGTAAATTAAAGTTGCAAATTAAAAATAGTCTCCGTGCTGCTTCTGTAAGGATAGCCTACATGCATAGACCTCTTTCAATTTTAAATATAGCCAAAATCTGTCAAAATCCCACCAAAATCTCTTGCCATGACTTATCGCGAGAGGAAAAAATATGTTTTAGTCACATAACATCGGTTAATGGAAACACCGTCATTTTGCAGTGCTCTTTTATCGAAATTTATAAAACATCGCCAAAGTTTTGCGCAAATCTGTAATGGAAACACACCTACTGTTGCAGACCATGTACACCCTTTCAAGGAAACGGTTGACTTGGCCTCCAAATTCTTCAGATCTAAATCCACAAACAAGTCTTATAGGACTTAAATTATCTGCTGCTTACATCATGGTGCCAGATACCACAGCACATCTTCAGGGGTCTAGTGGAGTCCATACCTTGATGGATCAGGGCTGTTCTGACAGCAAAAGTGGGACCAACAAAATATTAGGAAGGTGGTCATAACGCCTGATCGACGTATCAAATTCTACACAACAACACTATTTACTGTAGCTACAAGTTATGCAACCAATCCACAGAACCCACATTGTAGGTAGCTAGAACTTCTGTGTTTGAAACCTGACATAAACTAAAAAGAACAAATGAAGTCTGAAATTTTCTGTGAAATCTGACCTTAATTTTGAAGGCTTGCCATAGTGAATCATGGTAGAAATATCTCCTTGAGGTGATAACTGAACATTTTCACTATTTACAGACAGCAATGAATGTTATAAGCTGCTCTCAGACAGCAGCAGAGGAGCTGGAGGAAACTACACTGTCAGTTCTGCTGCTCTAAATCACACAGGAGTTTATGTGTGCAGAGCAGAGAGAGGAAAACCAGCTTATAACTCAACCTACAGCAACACACAACCACTATGGGTCACTGGTGAGTTCAAACTGAATCAGTGTAAATGGAAATAAAATAAGAATTTTTGAAAGTGTTATATGATACAGTGACTGATGCATCTGGGGTCATATAAGGAGGAATCAAATTTTCCTTGATCTTTTCAGCGGTTGATGTGCTATAAAAACATACTGTAAGTTTTAGAATTCAAAACATTGTTCCCAGTCCACAATATGTTTGTGAAGAGTTTGATTCTTTTCTCAGGTGTTTCTCCTCCAGTGTCTCTGATCATCAGTCCCAACAGAACTCAACACTTCACATCTGTCTCTCTCTCTCTGAGCTGTGAGGACCAGAGTAACTCTGATAGATGGACAGTGAGAAGATACACGGACAGTGGACGGCTGGAAGATTGTTCATCATCAGTGTGGGGATCACAAACAGGATCTACATGTACAATCAACTCCACCATCACATCAGACACTGGAGTGTACTGGTGTCAGTCTGAATCTGGAGAGAACAGTCATCCTGTTAATATCACTGTACACTGTGAGTCTGTGTTTAAAAAAACATAACAAAACAAAACAAAAAAAACTGTTTTTTTATTATTGTCACCGCATTGTTGTTATAGTCTTACTCTTTGTAATCAGCCCGTTTCCTCTGTTCTGTATCTGGTGTGATTCTGGATATTCTTGTTCATCCTGTGATGACTATTAAAATCTTCCTGTATCATTTACAGCATGTAAATCTAAATGTATGTATCTCATCTTCAGCAGCCTCAAGATCTGATGGTTTCAATCCCATCATAATTGGAGTGACTGCAGGACTGACTGTAGCATTTTTGATCATTGTCGTCTTGGTCCTGCTCTGGCGCTACAGAAACAACAAAGGTTCATCATCTGCCATATTAAATTTCACTGACACATTTGGAAACTTTATCTCTGTTCCTAAACCTTGTTATTCTTATGTTTGTTATTTATTAAATGCTGAAAAGTAATGATACAAATAATAAGAAATTGAGTTCTCCATCTTCTCCAGTATTTGTACAATGCACACATTCCTTCAGTGCTCCAAATAAGTCATTTATCACGTTCCTTTTCATATATCATTTCATATTCCATTCCAATATCATGAATTATATCACTATATTATTTTATAAAGATGTATGCGTAAAGGATATTAGGGACAATTGTTGTTGCTGTTCTGATTCCATTTCCTCAGAAAATTTATATATTCATTGTATGTTTGACTAGGTGTAAGATCTCAGTCTCCCTCTAGTGTCAGTCAACAGCAGAACGGCAGTCAGACATCAGAGCAGAACCAGAGTGAAACGGGAAACAACACACTGCTGTCTGGTCAGTCTTTACCTGTTAACCATGAATAAATATCCATAAATCTTTATAAACTGAGACTGAAAATGTTTGCAACTAAACAACATTTCACTTTTCTAAAGTTTAACATGATATTTGTGTAACTGACATTTGTATTTTGATTGGATTTAATTTGTTTTATTTGATCAATAATGAGTAACAAAATCCTACGTAATTCACAATTTTAATAGCACAAATTAGCTGAGTGCTTTTTAAGTCACTGTCAACATGAAACAATATTAACAATATACACTATTAACTACGACTTTTCCCTTAATAAATTCCTAATTTGCTGCTTATTAATAGTTAGTAGGGTAGTTGTTAAGTTTAGGTATTGGGTAGGATTAGGGATGTAGAATAAGATCATGTAGAATAAGGCATTAATATATGCTTAATTAGTACTAATACATGGCTTATATTCTAGTAATGTGCATGCTAATAAGCAACTAGTTAAAAAAAAAAAAAAACGTAAAATAAAGTGTTAGCCAACATTTTGAACAAAAAGCTGAAAAAAAAAAAAAAAAAAAAGACTATTCATGAAAATCAAAATGTAGATGGAGTCGATCAACACCCCAGAGCTTGACAATCATTATTACCTCTTCATGGGTCGACATTTTATTCGATAATGTTACACAATTTTCATGCTGTTTTATGTCTGACGATTGTTAGATTACATGTGGAAGCATGTGTTGTTTCGGTTTTGGAAATTCTGTTCAGAAGATGTGCAATAGCGCCCCTTGCGTATAACAATGAAAACACAGATTCTCAGAGCACAAGTACAGCTCAAATATACAGTATTTAGACTTTTCTAATTATAAGTATACTTTAATGTCATTTTAAGTATATTTCTGAGGAGTATATAAAAATTAGACTGAAAGTATACTTTCCTATTTTAGATTAAAAGAAGTATACTAATAGCACACTTGAATAAACATATTTTACATAATGGTAGTTACTTTCTAATTACTTTCTAATTCTTTGTTTTAACATTTCACTGTGACATTTGCAGAGCAAAATTACTTAAAACAAATGTCTTATTCCTTTCTCTGTTGTTCATTGTAGACAGTGCAAGTGGACCTGCTGAAGTCACCTATGCTGAGATTGAACTCAAATCTACAGAGAAACAGAAGAAAAAGAAAGAAAACAAAGGTAAACTGAAAACAAAAGTCTCAGCTCTTATGCCACGTCAAGTCAAGTAAAAAATCCTTTAATTTTAATTTCTCCCAGATCAGTAAATAGTAGCAAAAACCACCACAGAATTTTCCTAAACACATGTTTGCAGCTGTTCACTGTGAAATTCTGATCCATTAAGGTCACTGCATGCAAATTACAATACGTTGATTTTGAGGCAATTTGGCCAAACATGTAACTGTTTTAAAACTCTTTTTATTCTCTCTGTAGAAGGTGTAGAGATTGTATATATAATGATGTATTTTATATCACTGTTGGACACACAGTAAGCACTAGTGACATTAACTGTTGGCATCTTTTAGGGAAAACCAGTGAAGATTCTGACACGGTTTACTCTCAACTGAATCTGATGACCCATCATGGTGAGTGTCAAAGTAAAAACATCAATCACAATTCACAAGGAGCCACTGAAAACTGCATATTGAGAATTTATTGAGAATTTCAGAATGAAATGAAATATGTAAAAAATTCAAAATTTAAATGAATTTCTATATTTTCAGATGCTGGATCTAATGATGTGACATATGCTCAGGTTAAAAAAACACCTAGAGGAGAAACTTTAAAATGACATTATAATGCTGATAAGTTTACTGTATGTTGAGAAGGGCTGGAGAATGAGCAGGATCATCAATGCTTTAACATCTTTATGATACTGAACACTTGATGGCAATAGATTTATCAGTACTTACTATTAGTGACGCAAAGCTTCATGTGTTTCAGCGAGGCATGTTGATCTTTGAAAACCAATGAGCTGATTATACATTGTAAAAAAAAAAAAAAAAAAAAAAAAACAGAAAAGGTAGATTATCTTTTAGTGCTGCACAGTGTTTATTCTTATTGGTTGATGCCTCATTAGACTAAAGGAGACAAAATATTCAGCTTAAGGCCAATTTTTCCTGAATGTTGTTTTTAAAGTAAATGTATATAATGAATATATTTTTTTCTAGCTATGCTCAACTATAAAATGTTTAATTATCTAGAAATAGCTCTTCGTTTGTGCGGTCTTCTGATTTTAGAAATCCTTATTCAGCAGTCACAACCCATTAAAAAATAATAGGAAAGCCATTTTAGAATACAATTATAAGCTTTAATTTTGTGATTTTACTGTAGTTTTAAATAGATTTTCATCTTCAATGAGAAATAGTAATGAATATTCGAAATATTCATAATTATGTATGTCATTCCAGATAGGGTGCAGCATAGGCATGATCAGTTTGGTCATCAGAGAAACAGTGCTATCCCCACTTTAGTTTTTACCATTGAACAAGATAAAACAGGAAATTTTAACATTTCAACAAACAAAATTTCTTCATAGAAATGACTTCCATATTTTTATAATGTCTTGAGAGTATTAACCAATCAAAATAACAATCCGAGGTTTGCATACGAGTTTAGATTTAGATTGTTCTGTATTCTTAAAGGTTACATCAGTTTACAAAGCCTTTTAACTGTTGTGAAAGTTTCAGTTTCTCTTGTGTTCTTCTTGATGTTAAATGTATGTGTAGCATGGTTTTTATGATCATGGAAACATCAGGGAGTTTTAAAATTGCAATTTCCAGGTCTGGAAAAATCATGGAAATATTCTGGATTGGAAAAAAGTTATAAATGTATATAGTGAATGTTGCATTTTCTAGCTGTTTTTAGCTTTGAAATATTTCATTGGTTATAAATACCCCTAAGTGAATGTAATCTTTAGATTTTAAAACTGCTTATTCAGTAACAACAAACAACTTATGGAAAGCCAATCATTGGTCAAAAGTATTTGACTTCTGTTGTAGTTTGCTTCTTGTTCTTAGTTAGAAATGAGAATAATTGTTCACAATGATTATTACAAACTGTTATTTTGCTGTAATATACTTCTTGTTTATATCTTTACTGCAATAAAATAAGATCTAATTGCTACAAAGCTAGTATGTAGCTAGTATGTGGGAGCGACTTGGTAATAATATATGTGATGCTACATGGCTGAGCAAATATGTATAAATATCTATGAACAGACTGAACAGAACTGATTTTTATAATAGTCTTCAATGTCTCTAATACTTTTTACTTTACTAAACTTTACTATTTTGTATCTCTTATTTAGCCTCTGTTATGTTTGTCTGCTTTACTTTACAACCACATGAACACACACTGTAATCTGTTTGTTCATTATTCTTAAGAGTATTCTTCATGACTTTCTGTAATGCTCTGTAGGTTTTTCATATTGTGTAGTGTTCATTTTTTCTTTTTTAAAATAAAAAAACAGTGCCTTTTAAAATATACTGGAGTTGATGCTTTGTTAAAACATTCTTGCAGTGTCACAGTAAAAGCAAAAGCAAAAGTGTCATGACCTCTTACTGCAGTCATTTAGGTTTTACATGTCAACTATTAAATATTTTTGGACATTTTGACTTAATGCTACTGTAATCTACATAAATGATTAGTTAGTATGCAAACAATAAAAAAATAAATAAAAATGTTCTAGCAAATTGTAAACCACTTCTGAACATGCATTTCTCGTATCCACAGCCAAAGAATTCACATGTGCTTATCCTGTTCTGAGTGGTGTGTGAAAATGTTGCATACTAGTGTTGTTCACATGATGAGAACTGCTAGTTACAGTAACAGTGTAATGTTTTTGAATGCTGCTGAAGAGGAACACAGTGTCAAATGCTGACTGTGTGTTTGTGAGTTATGAAACACAAGAACAGAAAGCTGTTTTAGAAAATGCAGTTATATTTGTGATATTTGGCCAATATATAATGGATTTTAATGACTAAGCAATTGAGAAAAAACAGTGTGTCATATTCTGTGTTCAGCTACACTTTGACATTTATTTCATCCCACTTTTTCCTTTTTTCTCTCTCTCTCTCTCTCTCTTTTGTTTCTTAGGTGACTAATAGGCTTTGCCCTTGTTTGTTTCTGTGATTATTAATTGTTCACCACCTGTGTCTTGTTTTGTTCCTCACTTACCTGTGTATATGTACAGCACGTGCATTCATGCTGTTGTAATTACTGTAATTATGAGATTCCAACTTGGACATCAGGTACTGAACCAAGAAAACATACTGTATAATGTTTCACAGTGTTGTTTTGTTGTTATATTGCATTTTTAGCCTAAGTGTTGCAAAGAAAGCAAATTCATCTTTATGTTGGCTTGAGAAAGCCTAGCCTGAAAGATTGAAGCACATTTAATATCTTAAAGTCAGGTTTTAGGTTGCGGTATTCACATAGGCATTACAGTCAGTGTTGGGGGTAATGCATTACAAGTAACACAAGTTACGTAATATTATTACTTTTTCCAAGTAACTAGTAAAGTAACACATTACTTTTTAATTGACAAGAAAATATATGAGTTACTTTTTTCAAATAAGTAACACCAGTTCCCCTTCAGTCGTACTCTACAACGTTGCGTCATAACTGACGTATTTTGGGTCTCACTTGGGGGCCCAATCACCTTTGAGCTATTTGGAAAAGGCCAATGAAAACTGGCTAGTGGAATTTGCATCACCTGTTCAGCTGTCCGTGTTTCCCTCCAAGCTTGTAGGCGTTGCCAGCCCTGGCTGTAAAGCAGGGCTCACAGCGCTGCAGGCCATGACACCTCTGCCCTGCACGCCATGGCCCTCCTGCATTATATAAGCCATGATTTTGACGTGCACGAAGATAGTTCTGACTCGAGGTTGATGCAGGAACTGCATACGGTGATCGAAAGGTCTCGGTGCAGTCCCTCGGTCAGGTGATGTCCATCTTTGTGGTCTAAGAGGAAAAAAAATTCTGGCTGAACCTGGTGAGATGTATAACACCGACAAAGCTCGCTTTCTTGGTGTTTCATCTCTCAGGCCAGCCTCTTCAGCGACACTGTCCAGGATATTTGGCCCAAGCGGTCCTGGGCAATTCATATGGTAATATTATTAGAAAACACGGGATTAGTTTCCCTTGTTATGCTGATGATACTCAACTATATATCTCAATGAGACCAGATGAAACTTCTAAATTATCACAGTTAACAGAGTGTGTTAAAAGTGTAAAAGATTGGATGACCAATAATTTTCTCCTATTAAATTCAGATAAGATAGAGATATTACTGACTGGACCAAAAAACAGTGCACAGAATCTCTTGGCTTACAATCTGCAACTAGACGGATGTACTGTTACTTCCACTACAGTCAAAAGTCTGGGTGTTATATTAGACAGCAACTTGTCTTTTGAAAATCATATTTCTCATGTTACAAAAACAGCATTCTTCCATCTTAGAAACATTGCCAAGCTGCGAAACATGTTACCTGTTTCTGACGCAGAAAAGCTAGTTCACGCATTCATGACCTCTAGACTAGACTACTGTAATGCACTACTAGGTGGTTGTCCTGCATCTTCAATAAACAAGCTACAGATAGTCCAAAATGCAGCTACTAGAGTCCTTACCAGGTCAAGAAAATATGATCATATTACCCCAATTTTAAAGTCTCTGCACTGGCTACCTATTAGGTTTCGCATCAGCTACAAAATAGTACTTCTTACCTATAA
>CM070009.1:4074578-4202934 GCA_036247105.1 Cirrhinus mrigala
AGGCACTTAATGGTTTAGCTCCTGAGTACCTAACTAGACTTCTACCACGCTACAATCCATCACGCTCCCTAAGGTCGCAAAACTCTGGACTGTTGGTAGTTCCTACCCAGCCAACATTTGTATGTGGGGCCCATATGGGTATGAACTGGGCTGAAAAATGGGCCCCATACAGGATTGTCCGCAGGTTCCATAATGGCCCCATGTTAACTGCCCACATGGATTTCATATAGGATTGAACTTGTCACAAAGTGGGACCCAACTGGGCAACATGCACAACACCCATCTTGGTCCCAGCTTTAACCCAGCTAACATTTGATTGTGGGGCCCATGTGGGTTTGACATGGGCTGAAAAATGGGCTCTATATGGGATTGTCCGTGGGTTCCATAATGGCCCCATGCCAATTGCCCACATGGATTCCATATGGGATTGCACTTGCCACTTGGTGGGACCCAACTGGGAAACATGTGCAAGACCCATCTCGGTCCCAGCTTTAACCCAGCTAACATTTACATGTGGGGCCCATGTGGGTTTGAAATGGGCTGAAAAATGGGCTCTGTATGGGATTGTCCGTGGGTTCCATAATGGCCCCATGCCAATTGCCCACATGGGTTTCATGTGGGATCACACTTGCCAACAGGTGGGCCCCAACTGGGCAACATGCGAAAGACCCATCTTGGCCCCATCTTTACTACATGGGCTGAAATATGGGTTTTAAGTGGGTTTGTCCACGGGCTCCATGTTGGCCCCATGCTACATAACCATGTGGGTTTTATGCAGGATTTACCTGGGCTTTAGGTGGGGCCCATCTAGGGAACATATGCAAAACCCATCTGGGTTCCATCTAAATATGGGTTTTACATGGGTTTGTCCACGGGTTCCATGTTGGCCCCATGCAATTTACCAATGTGTGTTTTATTTAGGATTTCACTGGGTTTAAGGTGGGGCCCAACTATGAAACATACACAAAACCTACCTAGGTCCCATCTTCAAACTCTATGTGGGAACTACATGGGATAAATTATGGCTTGCAAGTGGGATTAAAAAAAAAGTTTTAAAGTTTTAAAGCATTAGCATACAGCAGTACACAGTGAGATTAAAATCTTTTCAAATTTCAATTTTATTGAAACTACCCATCATATTATGCTATATTCTGATACCTAATTGTTAAAATTATGTAATTGTTAAAGTTAACAAACATTTTGAACTTGTATTTGAACCAGTGTTTACTGAAAGCTTTGAACATTTGCACATAGAAAATGGAGACAGAAGCAGCAGCAGCAACTAAACATTTTTCAGTACTGCTTACACTGCAGACAGACATTTGTGCATTCTAGACACCCTCAGTCTTCCTCTGTCTCTTGTCCCAGTAAACCATTTTGAGAGTTCCCTCTCAGATTCTTGCTGGTTGATCTTTGACATCAGTGCAGTATTCTTAAGAGCCTCTGCAAAACAAATATATATACAAATATATTTAAAAATAGGACATTTTAAAATTTGTCAGGAAGATGAGGTATGAAGATGCTGCCCTCCACTACAGTAAGGAAAACAGAGTAAAAGCAAAGGTGCTTGTTTACAGGCTATTCCAATAGACAACTTTTCTACAATGTGTTTAGTAAACGTGAAATATTATGTTACTTACACGTTAAAATACTACAAAACAATAACTTTTACTTGGAGCAACTCAAGGGCAAGTAAATGACGACAGATTTTTTGTTTTTGTCAGCTATTCAAAATGATGCACAAAATGAGCTGATGTTGTTGTAATATTATATTAAAGAACATAATAAATGACTGCAATGTCAATCAAAAATTCTCTTTCTACTTATCAACTGTGAAGTGGTGTAGGACAACATTGTCCAAGTGACTGTTTCAGACTCTGATTTGCAGACACCTTGTTTTAAGCATGAGAAAGGGTATTTTTATTGCTTGGTTAGTATAAGCAGCACAACACAAAGCTTTGTGGCTCATCGTCTCGTAATCAGGATTCGAAAAAGATAAGATGTTAAGTTTGCTTTTTAAAACAAATGGATGGTTACACCATGTCAACACCAGACGTGAGCAGCGTGGTGTGGCGGAGCACGGCACAGCGTGACTAAATACAACAGAAACCATTATAACCAGTAGCTGTGTTTCCATTACCCTTCAAATTGCGCAAACTAAAATTGCGTATTGAAAATATGCCTAATGGAAACATCTACAGTACTGTGCAAAAGTCTTAGCCCACTAGTATTTTCACCAACAAAAAAATGGTTTTAAGTCAGTTATTTCTATCTTTTGCTGTAGTGTGTCAGTAGGAAATATCAGTTTACATTTCTAAACATTCAGTTTGCCATTAATTGTAATAATCCAGTGAGATTTTTGTTTGCACAAGGAGTCTGACAACAGCCAGTGCTCCACACAGAGATCTGATGTGACCATCATCCAGTCTGTCTGGAATGACATGAAGAAACAGAACAAACTGAGACAGACTAAATCCAGAAGAACTGTGACAACATCTCCAAGTTGCTTTAAGAAACCTACATGCAAAGCTACCTGAAAACTTATGCGCAAATGTACCTAGGGCAAAAGCTGTTTTAAACGCAAATATGGTTTACCAAATGTTGATTTAATTTAGGTAATAGAAGTTAATTGATAAAATCTATTTATGGCATTATTTTTGACAGCATCCTCATTTTACAGCATTTTTACACAAGCGCCTAAAACATTTAACAGTACTTTGCATGTAGGTTTCTTAAAGCAACTTGGAGATGTTGTCACAGTTCTTCTGGATTTAGTCTGTCTCAGTTTGTTCTGTTTCTTCATGTCATTCCAGACAGACTGGATGATGGTGAGATCAGATCTCTGTGTGGAGCACTGGCTGTTGTCAGACTCCTTGTGCAAACAAAAATCTCACTGGATTATTACAATTAATGGCAAAATGAATGTTTAGAAATGTAAACTGATATTTCCTACTGACACACTACAAAACTAAAACCATTTTTTTGTTGGTGAAACAATACTGTATTTCGCAAAAAGTCCCATGTATCGATTTTTTTTTTTTTTTTTTAAGCTCGCATGAGGTGGTTTTACAGGCAATTTAAAAAGGTATATTTTGCAAAACTGCAATTAAAACAGCTTTTTTGCATTTACAGGCTACCTTGCGTACATAAGTCACATTGATCATTTTTAATGTTCTATAACCTCAAAAAAAAAAAAAAAAAAACACCTCATATGTGGCTGCTTATACAAACATTGACTACACAATGCTTGAATAAGGGGCTTTCCTTGCCATTAAAGCTTGGATAACCTTTTATTTACACTGCACAAGTTTGCGGAACTGATCGCGGCCACTCTAGTCAAAGCTTGTGTTTACACCAGCTCTCCATGCTGCACCTGTTTAGATAGTTGCCTACGTCTCCTACAATTAAAATTAATGGCTAGTGCGGTGGCTGTGACATACGTAAACCTATGAACATCCATCGCCATGACTTATCGTGAGACGGAAAAAAAATTACGTTTTAGTCTCATAACACTGGTTAATGAAAACGCTGTAATTTCGCAACATTGTTTTATTGACAACATCACAAAAGTTTTGTGCAAATCCGTGATGGAATTGCACCTAGTGTACTCTCTACACTGGATGCGGCGCGGCACGACACAACAAATCCCCGCTGGCAAACTGATGCCTCGTTTTATTTATGACATACTGACAAAGTTTAAAGGGGTCATCGGGTGCCCATTTTCCACAAATTTATATGATCTTAGGGTCTTAATGAAAGTCTATAACATATTTTGCTTATAATTTCTCAGTGGTAGTGTAAAAAAAACCCACCCATTTTACCATGTCAAAATCAGCCCTTTTTAGAGTGAGCCATTCTGTTGCATGTTCCTTTAAACGCTAATGAGCTCTGCCATTCCACCCCTCTCTTCTGTGGGGTGACGATCAGTAATGTTTACTTTAGCCGCATTTAACCGCAAAACTTGCTAACTAGCACATTATTAGGAAAAGGCGAATTCCAAAGATGCATAAAAAACTCCCATATACTCACTTCTGCTGTAGGTGAAACTAGATTACAAATGATTCGCGTGAACATAGACGCATTTATGTAGGCTGCCGGGCGCATTTCCTTCAAAAACAAAAGTAACGTTAATCCTCTGCATCTTCAGCAGCTCAGATGTCGGGAGTAAATGATGAGTGCTACTATGTGCATTACTGCATCCAACAACAGAACACCTCAATCGCTCAATCGGAGACAGTCTTGTCTTCCCCTACACCAGAGTCGAAACAATAATGGTGGTCGGACTGTTCTCAGCGCTCACTCGGCTCATTTAGGGTGGGTTTAAGATAAAACTGTCATGTCAATCAACTATCGTAGGAGCGGCCTTGGTCGGTGTGACGTCACACAGACAAGACGCTGACAATGACCTTATTTGAAAAAAGGCATATTATCTGGATTACATTGGATTTTTCCCATATTAAGATTAATAAAATACCACTGGGTGAATTTATATCATTATAGGGTGGTTGTGTACACACACTGTCAACACACATTTATGTTCAAACTTGTAAAAAGGAGTTTTGCATCCGATGACCCCTTTAAATGATTTTCAGCGTTCGCTTGGTCACATCTAGTGTAGACAGACTGTCACGCCATGACAACTGTCACCTCTGTTGTAGACACGGTGTTAGTCATATACGAATAAGATTAAGTGGGGTTTGGATCGAGATTATGATCTTTAAATGATTAATCGCGCAGCTCTAATTTCTGATAATGTGTCTCCATCTATTTATGATAATATTTGAAGAGAAACGTTACACATTTAATTCAGAATCATAACTATACATTGTATTAAAGGTATAGTTCACTCAAAAATGAAAATTCTGTCATCATTTATTCACCTTTATGTTGTTCCAAACGTTGGTAACTAGACAGTTGGCAGGCCCCAATGATTTCCATAGTATTTTTTTTTTTCCTACTATGGAAGTTAATGGCTACTATGAACTGTTTGGTTATCTACATTTTTCAAAAAATCTTTTTTTGTCTCCAACAGAAGAAAGAAATTCATACAGGTTTGGAATAACATAAGGTTGATGAAGAGTAAATGATGCCAGAACTTTCATTTTGGGGTGAACGTGAAAAATGTGAACCAATATCTTATCATTAGAAGTTACCAGTATTTGAAGAGGTGAAGTAAAAAAAAAAACATTACATTCTCATACAACACTCTCAACTCTCCCATATATTCCAGTGTTTTCGAGTGTAAATTACAGTTTAATCATTCACTTCACTTATTCCAGTGCTCCTTTACTTCTCATGAGTTTGAGTTTTAAACTAAACATTAATACACACAAACACACAGCAACTTCAAACACTAATTTACATTGAAATATGTGCTAATATAGCCAGCGCGCTAATATGCTAATCGCGATTAGCCTCTCCCTTTTTCCTCTCACTCACATTCATTAATTATGGGCACAAATCATAACTTTATGATGGTTTGACTGAAAAATGTTTTGTTACCTGACATCGCCATATGTTTTCGGGATCTCACACATCCAGTCTGCCCCTTCCTCTGTGTTCACATTCCATCTTCTGTTCTCCGCTGACATGTCACAGTTCAAATTAGTTTACAATGAATTTAACAGGCACATAATCAGGAACTGAGCGAGCGAGTAATCTTACGGATCAGTAGCATGTACATCACCAAACTGATTAGTATATTTTCAAACTGCACGAGCAAAAAGGCGCGCGAGGCTGTCATTGGCCAGTTTTGTGAATGACAGTCAGATTAACCAATCTTGATGAAAGCAACCAGGTGAAACAACCAATAGAAATTGTTTCAGAGTGGTAACGGAAAAATAAACAGTTTTTTTTTTTTTTTTTTAAACAAACGTGTGTGTATTTAGTTTTATTTACTTATTTATTTATTTTTTGGCTGTATTATTTGATTAATTGGTCAAACAGTGTTTTCACTGCTCTTTTGAGATTAAAGCTGTATCTATTATAATTATTGTTACTAATGCTAATAATTAAAATTGTACATATACATTTGGATTTTGAAGAGGTGTTTTGATCAAAATATCATAAAATGCTAATAAATAAAATATTAATCATCATAATCATTCAAAAGGCAGATATTTCTTGTTAAAGACATGACATTTATTCAACATACAGATCTGTTTTTTATTTATTTATTTATTTATTTATTTTAAGATTTAAATTGTTAAAAACAAATTTGAATGATTTAGCATTATACATTATCAATTTGTGTCAATGTTAAAACAGCAGCTGACATTATTTCAATCATATTTCAACTTTGAAGGTCGGTCATGTGCCGACTAGACTGAAAAGAAAAGTCTGTACTGTTGGTCCAAAAAGAAAACTGAACACAAAACACAATATGCTAACTGAATGAAACAGCACTTTATTCTGAACCCCTGTATCATATGCTGCAAATACGATTTCTGGATATACATTGGATTTTTCCCATCAGAAACATAAATGTCCCTTCTGTCTTTCTTCACTTGGGCTATTTCATTATCTGTTACCAACCAACTGATTATAAAACTCTGGAGTACTTCTGTGGAATCAGGCAGCAGCTGTTGCTATGGGTTTTAGTTCTTCTACCAATCTCAAAGCCACTATAATCCCATTATTTTGATAGATAATTAGCCTTCTGTAACCCATTCTTCATATTGCACAGTGACCATTTTCTGGATATTTTGAACCATTTGCACAGATTTTGAAATAATTATATGGAGATAAGCATGTGCTTTGTAGGCCAATGCTGATGGCACATTGGGTCTAACTTGATTTGTATATTCCAGGGCTCTTCAACTCCTGACTCGTGAACTAGTCCTGAGAACTAAATGTACTGCTGAGTTTAGTTCTATCTCTAACCAAACACACCAAACAAGCTAATCACAGTGTTCAGAATGATTTGTGAATTAGAGTCAGGTGTTTAATTAGTGTTGAAATTAAAGTCTGCTGTACACTGGCCCTTCAGGACTGGAGTTGCAGACCAATAGCCTATTGACCTTATGTAGCTGCATCCCTTTTTAGTGCTACATTTGCTGTCTTCTGGTTGTATTTCCAAGGTGTTCTAACAGATTTATGAATAAACCTCTCATTTTAAAATCTTCCTGGTCTACTGACATTTGATAAGACATTTGCTTTAAACATTACAGTGTTTACAATAACTTTTGTTAACTCTACAATACATAAATCCACTTTACTAACTAAATTACTTAGACAGAAATGCCATAGAAATATACAGAGCTACCGCACAAACGGAAGTTTAAAGACAATATTTTAAAGATGGTGATGCACTTCTTTCTCTGGAGAATAAGGTTAATACTGTACCCACATAGATACCACACCCACTGCCCACTCTGCACCTAGTACCTATATGTGTACTACCTAGGGCCCATACAGTCAGCCTATATGGGACTGATTATGTTTGCTCATGTCTTACCCAGAATGCTTATGTCTTACCCAAGAGGGTGCCCTATTTGGATGACCAGACATGGCACTACCCGGGGACACGTTCAGCACATGATTTCTAAATTGCCTAAAATAACCAGGTGTTGGTTGTTTTCGCTGCGCTGATTGATTATTGTACGACATCAAAGTACCGCAACAACTATAGAGAGCAGAGCAGACGCTCCATCCTTTCGAATCATTCTCACAGTACTTTATTGTCTTGCAATGATCCATTGCCGCAGCACAAACAACCAACCTGGTTAATTTAAGCAATATAGAAATCCTGTACAGAATGTGTCCCCGGAAAGTGGCACGTTTGGTCACCCTACCACATATTAGTGATGGGAAGTTTGGGTCATTTTACTGACTCTCTCGTTTGATGTCCTTCATCAAAATGAATGAATCTTTACTTTTACCAACCAAATTCCCTGAAAACACCTACCTATGCAATCTTGATCATATTCTAAATGAGGAAATTATTATAATGCACCTAGACATAATTTGTAGGGAACATGAATAATTACTTTACCTTCAGAGTCTTTCATTCATTTGTCACATAACAGACGCAATAAACAGATCATCATCACAAATGACCCATCACTACCCCATATGTATTTCCCCATTCACAACCCATACAGTGATTACCCATGTGGGTACTACCTTGAGCCCATGTAGCAAACCTATAAAGAACTGATTGTGTATGCCCATGTCTGACCCATATAGTTTGGCAAGAGGGCCCTACATGTCTTTCCCTGCTCAGAACCCATACAAAGATTACCTATGTGGGTACTACCTTGGGCCCATGTAGGCAGCCTATATGAGACTGATTGTGTTTACCCATGTTCTACCCATATGGTTTGACCAAGAGGGCCCCATATGTGTTTCCCCATTCAGAACCCATATAGCGGTAGCCTTTGTGGGTACTACCTCGGGCCCATGTAGGCAGCCTATATGGGACTGATTGTGTCTGCCCATATTTTACCCATATGGTTTGACCAAGAGGGCCCCATATGTGTTTCCCCATTCAGAACCCAAAGAGAGGTAGCTTATGTGGGTACTACCTTGGGCCCATGTAGGCAGCCTATATGAGACTGATTGTGTCTGCCCATATTTTACCCATATGGTTTGACCAAGAGGGCCCCATATGTGTTTCCCCATTCAGAACCCATACAGAGTTAGCTTATGTGGGTACAACCTTGGGCCCATGTAGGCATCCTATATGGGACTGATTGTGTTTGCCCATGTTTTACCCATATGGTTTGACCAAGAGGGCCCCATATGTGTTTCCCCATTCTGAGCCCATATAGAGGTAGCCTTTGTGGGTACTGCCTTGGGCCAGTGCAGGCAGCCTATATGGGATTAATTGTGTTTGCCCATGTCTAACCCATTTGTTAAACCCATATGGGCCCCATTTGTGTTGCCCATTTTGAGCCCAAGCACTCATTTCCCATTTGTGACCCAACTAGGTCCCACATAGGGAGCCCATCTGTTTTTGCCCATGTGGGACCTACTTAGCTGACCCAAGTGGGCCCCAGATAAGATGCCCATTTTGGGACCATGCCCACTTGGTACCCATGAAGACCCAGCAGAAACCATGTGGGGCCCACATACACATGTTGGCTGGGTAGGATAGCAAAGTCCACTAAAGGAGGTAGAGCTTTTTCAAATTTGGCTCCCAAACTCTGGAACAGCCTTCCGGATAACGTTCGGGGTTCAGACACACTCTCTCTGTTTAAATCTAGATTAAAGACTCATCTTTTTAGCCAAGCATTCAAATAATGCATCTCATAAACTTTTCCTGCAGTTATATCTGATCAAATGCTCATTATTAATATTTTAGCTTTGGTTGAACAAATCTTTTTCTGCTTTCTTTTACTTTCTTTGTTTTGAACAGCAGCTACGCTAATTATGTTCCTATTTGTTCTCTGTTTCTGCCATGGGATTGACATCCCGTGGTAACTAGGAATTCACAATCTTCAGTCTGGATCCAGAACACTTAAGAAGAGATGATGTCTACCCCTCAGAGGACTTCAGATGATGCCAACCCTGAAACAACATACAGCACTACCGAATTTTGGTACTAATTTATGGTGTTTTTTGTCTGTTTGATTACGTCATTAATTGATCTTTACCATACATCTTGACCATATGTACATCAACTTGACATAGTCACCATTAGTAAGCTACTACTAAATATATTGTAAAAACTTTAATTTGGTGTAAAGTTGCTTTGCAACGATATGTATCGTGAAAAGTGCTATAAAAATAAATTTGAATTGAATTGAAATATATATGTATATATATATGAAGAGTTCAGATGCAAAACCAGCTAAATCCATCTGACGTATTTCTTTAAAATGAGCATTTTTGTATAGGTTTCTATGTAAGTACCGGTACTTCTGATTGGGCTATATAAGTAGAAGTTAATACTCACATTGAAATTGGTTTAATGTACAGGGGTTGGACAATGAAACTGAAACACCTGGTTTTAGATCACAATTAGTATGATATTGGGCCTCCTTTTGCAGCTAATACAACATCATTTCATCGTGGGAGTGACAAATACAAGTCCTGCAAAGCAGCCAGAGGGATTTTGAGCCATTTTCCTCTTGCAGAACAGTGGCCAGGTCACTATGTGATGCTGATGTGGGAAAACGTTTCCTGACTCGCTCCTCCAAAACACCCCAAAGTGGCTCAATAATATTCAGATCTGGTGACTATGCAGGCCATGGGAGATGTTCAACTTAATTTTCATGTTCGTTAAACCAGTCTGTCACCAGTCTTGCTGTGTGTATTGGTGCATTATTATCCTGATACAGAGCAATACCTTCAAGGTACAATGTTTGAACCATTGGATGCACATAATGAAACTTTAAATTCAAATTCAAATTCAAATTCAAATTTAAATTTATTTGTATAGCGCTTTTCACGATACATATCGTTGCAAAGCAGCTTTACACCAAATTGACATTTTTACAATATATGTAGTAGTAGCTTGATGTACATATGGCAGAGATGTGTGGTAAAGATCAATTAATGACGTAATCAAACAGACAAAGAACACTATAAATTAGTAGCAGAATTCGGTAGTGCTGTATGTTTTCAGGGTTGGCATCATCTGAAGTCCTCTGTGGGGTTGGCATCATCTCTTCTTAAGTGTTCTGGATCCACACTGGAGCTTGTGAATTCCTAGTTACCATGGGATGTCAATCCCATGGCAAAAACAGAGAACAAATAGGAACATAATTAGCGTAGCTGCTGTTCAAACTAAGAAAAGGAAGGTTTGTTAAACCAGAGCTAAAAGATTAATAATGAACATTTGATCAGATATAGCTGCAGGAAAAGTTTATGAGATGCATTATTTGAATGCTTGGCTAAAAAGATGTGTCTTTAATCTAGATTTAAACAGAGAGAGTGTGTCTGAACCCCGAACGTTATCTGGAAGACTGTTCCAGAGTTTGGGTGCCAAATGTGAAAAAGCTCTACCTCCTTTAGTGGACTTTGCTATCCTAGGTACTACCAACAGTCCAGAGTTTTGCGACCTTAGGGAGCGTGATGGATTGTAGCGTGGTAGAAGACTAGTTAGGTACGCAGGAGCTAAACCATTAAGTGCCTTATAGGTAAGAAGTGATATTTTGTAGCTGATGCGGAACCTAATAGGTAGCCAGTGCAGAGACTTTAAAATTGGGGTAATATGATCATATTTTCTTGACCTGGTAAGGACTCTAGCAGCTGCATTTTGGACTATCTGTAGCTTGTTTATTGAAGATGCAGGACAACCACCTAGTAGTGCATTACAATAGTCCAGTCTAGAGGTCATGAATGCGTGAACTAGCTTTTCTGCATCAGAAACAGGTAACATGTTTCGCAGCTTGGCAATGTTTCTAAGATGGAAGAATGCTGTTTTTGTAACATGAGAAATATGATTTTCAAAAGACAAGTTGCTGTCTAATATAACACCCAGGCTTTTGACTGTAGTGGAAGTAACAGTACATCCGTCTAGTTGTAAATTGTAAGTCAAAAGATTCTGTGTATTGTTTTTAGGTCCAATAAGTAATATCTCTGTCTTATCTGAATTCAATAGCAGAAAATTGTTGGTCATCCAATCTTTTACATTTTTAACACACTCTGTTAACTTCGATAATTCAGAAGTGTCATCTGGTCTTGTTGAGATATATAGTTGAGTATCATCAGCATAACAATGGAAACCAATCCCGTGTTTTCTAATAATATTACCAAGGGGCAGCAAGTATATTGAAAATAGTAGAGGACCTAGAACAGATCCTTGTGGCACTCCATACTTTACTGGTGATAACTGAGATGACTCCCCATTTAAATAAACAAAGTGGTAGCGATCAGACAGGTAGGATCTAAACCATTTTAAAGCCTGCCCTTGGATACCTGCATAATTTTGTAGTCGATCTATTAGTATGTCATGATCTATAGTGTCGAACGCAGCACTAAGATCAAGTAAAACTAGCAATGAGATGCAGCCTTGGTCTGACGCAAGAAGCAAGTCATTAGTGATTTTAACAAGTGCAGTTTCTGTGCTGTGATGGGGCCTGAAACCTGACTGAAATTCTTCATAGATATCATTTTTTTGCAAGAATGAGCACAGTTGAGCAGATACAACTTTCTCTAAAATTTTAGACATAAATGGAAGATTAGAAATGGGTCTATAATTTGCCAGTTCACTAGGGTCTAGTTGTGGTTTCTTAATAAGAGGCTTAATAACTGCCAGCTTGAATGGTTTAGGGACGTGACCTAAAGATAACGATGAGTTGATAATATTGAGAAGCGGTTCTTCTGCGACAGGTAACAATTCTTTCAGTAATTTAGTGGGTACGGGATCTAATAGGCATGTAGTTGGTTTAGACACAGTGATGAGTTTATTTAACTCTTCCTGTCCTATAGCGGTAAAGTACTGCAGTTTTTCTTTGGGTGCGACGAAAGAAGTTGACATATTAGATGCAGTATAATCTACATTGGCTATTGTATTTCTGATGTTATCTATTTTATCAGTGAAGAAATTCATAAAGTCATTACTATTAAACTGTAAAGGAATATTTAGATCAGGTGGCGTCTGGTTATTTGTTAATCTAGCCACTGTGCTAAATAAAAACCTTGGATTGTTTTGGTTATTTTCGATGAGTTTGCGGAAATGCTCAGCCCTAGCAGCTTTTAAAGCCTGTCTGTATCTGGACATACAGTTTTTCCATGCAATTCTAAAAACTTCCAAGTTAGTTTTTCTCCATTTGCGCTCAAGATTGCGAGTTTCTTTCTTGAGGGAATGGGTATTACTGTTGTACCATGGCGCAATACGTTTTTCTCTAATTTTTTTCAATTTGATGGGGGCAACAGCTTCTAACGTATCGGAGAAGATGGTGCCCATATTGCTAGTCATTATGTCTAGATCCTGTGTATTAAGGGGTACACAGAGCAGTTGAGATAAATCAGGCAGGTTATTTGTAAATCTATCTTTGGTGGCTGGAACAATAGTTCTGCCACAACGATAACGCGGAGCCATATAGTTAATATCAGTGATACGCAGCATGCACGATACAAGGAAATGGTCAGAAACATCATCACTTTGAGGTACGATATCTATATCAGTAAGATCAATTCCATGCGATATAATTAAATCTAGCGTATGATTAAAACAATGAGTGGGCCCGGTGACATTTTGCTTGACTCCAAAAGAGTTTATTAGGTCAGTAAACGCAAGTCCTAACGCATCATTTGTATTATCAACGTGAATGTTAAAATCACCGACAATTAGCACTTTATCAAAATTAACCAATAGTTCTGAAAGCAATTCTGCAAATTCTTTTAGGAAATCTGTATATGGCCCTGGCGGTCTATACACAGTAGGGCTGTGCAATTAATCGAATTTCGATTTCGATTTCGATTTCGGGTCTCAACGATCACAAAAATGGTGTAATCGAAAAAAACGATTATTCACCTTTTTTTTAAGTTATTTTGACTTGCGTTCTGACGCGCGCGCGCGCATCCGCACTTTCGCCCTTCCAGAACCGCGAACTCTCTCACTCTATACTGTCAGCAAAGAAGTTGCGTATGTGGTATCTGATCGCATTTAAAAATCAGCGCGAGTGAAGATGGCACAAAAAGAGCAGCCACAGAAGTCGTTGGCCAACAAAAGAGGTAAAAGCAATTCTGTTGTTTGGGAACAGTTTGGATTCGAAGAAGCGGACGTGGATCAAAAACATATTAGGTGCAAGATTTGCTACACCGTTGTGTCGGCACCGGTTGGTAATACCACAAATCTGTTTAACCATTTAAAATATAAACACAGACCGACATATGACCAACTAATAAAGAAACAGAAAGAACGACGAACAACCCCCACAACATCCTCCGCAACACAGTCATCCATTAAAGACACCCTCTTCAGTGCAACTCCGTATCCATCCAGCTCAGAAAGGCACAAAAAAATAACAGATGCCGTTGCATACTTTTTGGCCAAAGACATGTGCCCTATTAGCACGGTTGAGAACGAAGGATTCAGGAAAATGATAAATACTCTGGACAAGCGTTATGCTTTGCCATCTCGACACCATTTTACGAGAGTTACTCTGCCTGCTTTATTTGAAAAATGCCATTCAGAAGTGGCTAATGAAGTATTAAAAGCAGAGTACTTCGCCACCACAACAGACCTTTGGTCTAGCCGCACAATGGAGCCATATATAAGCTTAACAATACACTTCATCGATGCCGATTTCAATTTGAATACGAAATGTCTCCAAACTGCGTTCATTCCTGAAGACCATACCGGGCAAAACATAGCCCATGGACTCAGGGAAGCTATGGCTGCATGGGGTTTAAACGAGGAAAAGCTCACCTGCATCACAACAGACAACGCTGCAAACATAAAGCTGGCAGCTGAGCTAAATGGATGGATGAGGCTTCAGTGTTTCGGGCACAGACTCCACTTGGCCATAGGTGAGTAGGAATCCTTCATACAGATTATATGCAATGTGGTGATTTAATTGTATGTAATTAAGTGATTTTAACAACAGTAACAACAATACTAGAAATAATATGGCAAAAAAAAAAAACTGTCACTGTCTCTCACTAACATTTCACCATTATTATTATAATTATTATTATTACCACTTGAACTACTCTTTGATGCTTTCTTAATCTGTCTTAATATAATGTTGCTTTGATGAGGGTTGCAACTGTCATATAGTTGATACTAAATAGTATTTTTTTTGTAATTTTAGAGAATGCAATGAAGGATCCTAGGATCGATCGTGCAATGGGGGTCTGCAAGAAGCTTGTCAGCAGCTTTTCCTATAGTTGGAAAAAAAAGAGGGATCTTGCAGAGGCACAGAAGCAGCTGAAGCTACCTGAACACTCCCTTAAAACAGAATGCCCAACTAGATGGGGATCTAGGCAGGCCATGATAGACAGAGTTCTTGAGCAGCATAAGGCCATTGCCCAGGTCCTTTCTAGCGACCGAAAACTCAGACATCTCACCCTCTCTTGGCAGGATATTGACGTACTGGAGGCCATCAATAAGTCTCTTAGCCCCCTTGTTGAATTCACTGACGCACTTTCTGGAGAGAAATACATAAGTGTGTCTTTTCTGAAACCAACCCTCCATCTCTTCAGAAATTCAATATTGGAAGTGCAGGAGGATGACACAGACCTTGTCAAAAGCATCAAACAGAAGATAGTAGACTACCTCAATGACAAATACAGTGACCCAGAGACACAAGAGTTACTCGACATGGCCTCTGCCCTGGACCCAAGGTTCAAGTTTAAATATGTTAATAAAGACAACCGGGGGTCTATTGAAGACAGACTGACAGCAGAGATGAAGAGTGTGATGACTGCCATGGTAGTAATAATAATATTAATAATAATAATGAATGATAATGATGGTGATAATAAAAAGTTAACTGGATTAATGTGTTGACAAAATAATTTGAAAGTTTAATACCATGACATTAATTCTTATTTTTCTTATAATATGTTCCCTCCAAGGAGAATGCCCCTCTTGTGACAGCAGCAATGTCTGCTGATGTTACAGAGGATGCTGCTGCTGCTGCTACTCCAAAGAAGAAGAAGGGCCTGGGCAGCTTCTTCAAGGTCACCACAGACAAAGCTGCTGGACCTCCTCTGCAACAGGACCAGGCCATAACTTTTGAGCTACAGTCGTACCTGCAGACAGAGACACTGGATGCTGAGGAAGACCCACTGAAGTGGTGGAAGGAATCTCAGAGAATCTACCCACGTCTTTCCAACCTGGCAAGGAAATATCTTTGTATTCCAGCCACAAGTTCTTCATCAGAGCGAGTCTTTAGCACTAGCGGAAATATTGTCTCCTGCTTGCGTTCATCACTGAAACCAGATCATGTGAATAGGCTGGTGTTTCTGGCTAAAAACCTTTAAGGTTTAGATCTGTAAGCCTATCAGCATTTTGGCCATGTTGAAACATGTAGGCTAAAGTTGAAGTTAAACATATTTGCTTTTAGTTCTGAGCGATAGTGTGCCAGCCTTAAAATATTCTTGGACTGAGTTACTGACCGGAATTTTATTGTTAATTATGTTTAAAATGTAGAATGTTGTAAAATGTTGTTTTGAATTTTTCAGTTTGTTAAGGCACATACGTGAGCAAATTTATTTTGGACTAATTTATTTATTATTTTATTTAATATTTATATTTTATTTATTACTTGTTTTCAAAAGATTGTGGAAGTGCACTACGTTGTTGATCTTGTTTGCCTTTATCTGTTTTATCTGTCTTAATCTGTTTTAAGGAGAATTCACTGTTCTGTTCAATAAATGCAACATATTTCCAAAGTCAATGAGTAATCGTGTAAAATAATCGTGATTTCAATCATGACCAAAATAATCGTGATTATGATTTTTTCCATAATCGAGCAGCCCTAATACACAGTAGCTAAAACAAGAGATAGGAGAGATTTCTTTTGCATATCTGGCAGAGTAACATTAAGTAAAAGTATTTCAAATGAATTAAACCTGTATCCTGTTTTCTGAGTAACATTGAGAATATCACTATATATTGTTGCAACACCACCACCACGACCACTCTGACGGGGCTCATGCTTATAGTAGTAGTTTGGTGGAGTAGACTCATTTAGACCAATATAATCATTAGGTTTTAGCCAGGTTTCGGTTAAGCAGAGTACATCAAAACTATTATCTGTGATTATTTCATTCACAATAACTGCTTTGGGTGCAAGTGATCTAATGTTTAGGAGCCCAAGCTTAAAAAATGGTTTTTGTTCGTGTATTTTGCTTTTTTCTGGTTTAATTACGATCAGATTTTTTCTAGATCCTGCATTAAATTTATGTTTTGACCTCACTATTCGAGGAACAGACACAGTCTTTATAGATTGGACAGTGCAAATACTATCATTTAAGCGTTCAAAACAAAAGCCATCATAGCAATCATTTGAGAATGTACTTACTAGTCAAATGGAGCGTAGCGTCCTGGAGATGTTGTCCGACAGCAGCTCCGCTCCGACTCTGCTGGGGTGCAGGCCATCAGCACGGAAAAGCCTAGGTCGTTCCCAGAAAAGATTCCAATTATTAACAAAGAGCAGTTGCTGTTCTTTGCACCATGTCAATAACCATTCATTTAGAGCAAGAAGTCTACTGAACCTTTCGTGCCCACGTCGATACGTGGGAAGCGGTCCTGACACGATGATCCTCGTCGTGGGCGACGTGCTGCGAACCGTCTCGATCAGGCTGCTGAAGTCCCTCTTCAGAACCTCCGTCTGCCGCAGCTTGGTGTCGTTCACCCCCGCGTGCAGGACGATCGCGCCGACGCTCTCGCCGTCCTTCAGGATTGCGGGTATCTGCGCAGAAACATCGAGAACGCGAGCACCAGGAAAACAGTGGGTGTGGACTTTACCTTTAGCTAAAGTAGCACGTACGTACCGGACAATGGAGTCTCCGACGATCACAGCGTCGCGTTCCGTCTCGCGGAGGGGAGCGAAGCGGTTCCGGGTGGAGATCTCGAAGACCGGAGGCGGCGGAGGGGGCGAGGTCCTCGGCCGGGGCCTGGCTCGCGTCTTCCGCTGCTGCTGCACCCAGGGTCCGTGGTGTCCCGGCGCCGGAGTGAAGGACACCTGGGAAGATCGCGTCCAGGGTGCACGGGACCTGGGCAGAGAAGCACACGGAGTAGAGGTGGTCAGAGTGTTAGTATCGCGCTGTATACTTACCCGGGAGGATTCCAGAGCGGCTCTCCGCTCTCTCAGCTCGGTCTGCCTCACCAACAGCTCCTGGATCTGCTTCTCCACGGCCTCCAGCTCGAGCTGCAACGAGTGCAGCTCGAACGTGTCCTCACCTGCACTCAAAGGTGGACACAAATTCGCCATTAAAGCAAGTAACAGTGAGTAAACAATGGTAATGTGTGTAAATAGTGTGTAAACAATGCAAGCAGGATTAGCGGCAACCACGCTGGTGCTGCTAACGGGCTATAAGCTAGCAACTCGGGAAATCAAAACAAAACTAGTTATAACAAAGTAATCCGGATGTTTTAGTTGTAAAATACAACAGGGGGTATATTCACACGTTATAAGAAACGAAAATGATGGTGTATAAATTTGATTTTAAATTGAAAAACAGACAATAAGAAATCAACTTGACAGAGCTCAAACTCTAAGCGTGCGACCGCAACTTTACACTCTGCTCTAACTGGTGTAATGTACAATAAGTGAAGATTGGGCACCAGACAGCGCAAATATAGCCATGAAACCTCCAATACTATATTGGCGAGTGTTTCAGTTTCATTGTCCAACCCCTGTATATGCAGGCCAATGTGTTTGACATTCAGTTCACATCAAATTAATGTCATGCTTTTGATGTCAAACTGATGTTACACTGCCCTCCAAAAATTTGGAAACACCCTAGAAAAGTGGGGGTTTGGACAATATTGGCATGAATCCTTTTTAACTTTAAACTTAATTGGCAATCAATTGTTAAAGCTATTAAGGTGTGCTGACCCAAAAATCTTTTTTAAAAAAACCTGGGCCAAGTTTAAACCAGTAATCAGGCATCACAGCTGGCAAAGGGGCATGTCTGACTTTGACGTGTATATATTGCCATTATTATGTATCAAAATGAAAAGTATTATTGCTGGTCTTCAATGATAATGTCAAGTTACTTTAATGTATTTGCACCAAAAATTATAAGGATTTATGCTGATATCTTTCAAAACCACACTTTGCCATGGGTGTTTCCAAACTTTTGGAGGGCAGTGTATATGGACATCACATTGATGTCAATGATTTGTGTGTTTGATTGATATTTATTGCATAATATGAATTCTTTGTCAGCCGGATTAAGCAGCATTTTCTCTTAACTGGGGTCTCGGACAACATCGATTTGCCAGATCTCCTTTCGAAACGTGTCCCAATGGGCAAATGATTTTCAATAAAATATTGACTTAAAAAATAACAGTATTTCAGTGGATGATAATTGCTTTCCAAAAAAAAAAAACAAAAAAAAAAACAGCAAATATCCAAATCACACTGACGTCAAAAACTAGATGTCAATTTCACACCCACACACTCATGTCCTTTCTAATGCCCACACTGAATGAATAACTGCCATGATTAACAATATTTCAAAATTATCTTTTATTTTTGTTGATGTTAAGTAACTATTTTACTATTAAGGTAAATTAGTGCTTTAAAAAATTGCATGTGTAGAATAAGATTTGTAAAAATGTAAATGATCTTACCAGCCTGTTAAAAGATCCACAAGCAGGAAGACATATTTCTAAAGGCATAAATCAAAGCACACACAATGTTTTGTAAAAGTGTACATTTACTTTCACTAATTTACCTACACTGTTCTTTAATGATAGTTCATAATGCATTTAATTAACATTAACACATACAATTTAATACTATATGTTTTATATAGATATGTAACAAGCCCCTTACAGTCTTAACACAGCCCTGCACACAGTGCATACGGCCGTTGAGCTGCAGATGCCACTGATGACAGACAAACTCAACACCATCAGTGTCAGAGGCCTGATAGAAACAGACAGAGATGAGCTCATAGTTGTGGTTTGGTTTGTTGTTTCAGCTCTGTGACATTAACCACTGTGAGAGGAGCAGCAGTTTTTACTAGTTTCTGCTTCTTTGCTTTGATAAAGTTATAAGTACAGCAAATGTACTAATTACAATAAAGATGTATGAAAGTACTGTTTTATTTTAATTATTATACATAAGAATATTACTTTTGATAATTGCAAATTGATGCTGTTCAGATTTATATGGAACGAGTCGACAACAGTGTTACGTTTTCTGAAAACATGTTACAAGATTATCAACATTATCAGACATTATCAACATTATTTTTCTGTAACACATGAGGTACATTTGTGTTTCTTTAATCTGTCATCATGTTTCTAAAGATCTGACTGCAGGTTTCAGGAAGTCTTGAGTCTTTAACACAGTCTGTGTCTTTAACCGTCTGTCATCATTTGGTCAGTATGGAGCTCAGTCAACTTCCTCTTGTGCTCTGTGAGTATTATTTTCTCTCAGTGTATTTCAGTGGATGATAATTGCTGTTATATTCTGTAAATGATCAAATTTTTTAGTGTTCCTGAATGTGTGTCTTTTCTTTCTGCTCTCAAAGTTTCAAATCCTCTAGTCCATGATATATGAGTGAAAGATGAGTTTGAGAGAGGAAGTGTTGTAGATCAGTGCATTTCGTCAGTCATTTAGTTTTGTGCTGCTCAATGGTGTTTAATGAATCAGTTCTGTTGGCTTGTTTTACAGTCTACTGTCTCTGATGCCTTAGACTGTCCACACACTTGAAGATTTTAAGCCGATTTGCACCCCTGTATGATGGGGGGAGAGTGTGATCCAATTTGAAGCTTATCTCAACTCGTAAATATCGAACACGTTTTCATAAAAATATCAAACACTCTTGATCGGGCTGCCTCTGATGTGATACCCTTGATAGCCAATACGAGTGAACAAGCGTCACCTACTGGATGTTGTGTGCTTCTATAGCTGAAACTTGGCAGCCACAAACATGCCACAAAAGTGTTGAGAAAAAAAAATCACCCTTATTCTTTTTTTTCTTTTTTTCTTTTACACCATGCAATAAAGTGTGCCCTTTGAGAGCTGACAATGATTGTCCTGCATGTGTTTTTCTTCTTTAGTCACATTTGATCTTGTGAGTCTCTCTGAGATCTCGTGTCATTATGAAGTCGTTCCTACATTCAGCAAGTGTGTGGTCTCGCAGTCTGGTTAAATCATCTAGTGTGCGCGTTCAGATGATTAAAGGCTAAAAATCAGTTCAGACTGTCTTGATATCTGTCTCCCTTTTAAAATCAGTTAAGATTGTCCCAGTGTCTATATGCAGTTAGTAAGAGTGTCTCTTTATCAGACAGTTTCCTTCAAGTTCCCTGAGCAAGTTCAAGTTCTCTCTGCTTTGATGATGAAATCTGTAAGATGTCAAACAAATGTTTCAGTGTTTATCTGGACACATATTTGGTCCAACAACATTATCTTAATATGAGTTTATCTTTATGTTCTGTTTTCAGACTCTAGACATTCAGATTCCACTGAGGTGCGACAAAAAACACCAAACATGCTCACACAAAAATAAATACTGAAAACAGAACAGAACAGAAACTGATAGCCAGTGAAGTCAGATAAAGAGAGGGGTAAAACTAACACATGCTCTCTCAGGCTCATTAAAGACCAGTCGTGCTGCTGTACTCTGGATCATTTGAAGGTTTGATTGCACATGCTGGAAATCCACTTGAAGAGCATTGCAGTAGTCCAGTCTAGAGATGACAAGAGCCTGGATGAGGAGTTGTGCTGCATGTTCAGTTAGGAAGAGCCTGATCTTCCTGATGTTGTTCAGTGCAAACCTGTATGTCAGTGCTGTCTTTGTAATGTGGTCTCTGAAGGTCAGCTGGTCATCAAAGAGTAACCCAAGATTTCTGGATGATCTGGTTGGGATTATTAATGATGATTCTAGCTGGATGGTGATGAAGCTCTGTCTTCACTAGACTGAGTTGTAGTGATGGTTTATCATTCATGAAATGTCCATCAGGCAGTCTAAGATTTGTGTAGGTACTGTGGGATTGACTGGATAAAATGAAAAGTACCGCTGTGTGTCATCAGCATAGCAATGGTTCATATCACACACTCCTATCATAAAGCAGTTCAGTCCTTTAGAATATAAGGTTCAGTATAGCTGTTATATTAGCCTCTGTGATGGTTTTCTGCTTCACATTATAATATAAGCATTTATTTTCCACATTCCCCTGCGGTGGCCGAGAGAGCTCAACGTGCAGAAACTATATATATGTTCCTTTTAGAACGTGGCTGAGGACATCAGCTAAATTATTCTGCACACTGGAACAAAATGCTGATGTAATCTATATAAATTATTACAGTTGGTATGCAATTAAAAAGAAAAATATAAAATTTTAAACATTTTGTTTTTTTTCTTTTGTAACCACAGCTTGACTTCACATATGATTATTTTTACACTTCCTGTTGTTCTGACTGGTGTGTAAAAATGCTGCATGCTAGTGTTCACATGGTGAGAACATCTTATATATGAGTTTTTAGAGGGTTTTTAATTTGAAATTATACAACAGCTAGTCTTTACATTGTGTGGCACTCCGGGGTGGTGTACTATTAAGGTGAACCAAATTTTAAACCAGTTTTGGGGGGCTTCAATTTTGTAATCGAATATCAGACAGTCCTGACATTGAGGGAGTAACACTCAGGGATGGTGGACTATCAGTATGAGCTGTAATTGGTCTGTTAAAACAGGGATTTTTATGTTTAGAGCAAACTATTAGACTATTAATCTGAAGTGAAACTGGTTGGTGTAAGTAGAGAGTTTTGTTGACATTGATGGTTTTTAATGCTACTGAACAGGAACACATGGTGTCAAATGCTGAATGGAGTGTGAAACACTAGAATAACGATAATAGTTCTGAGAAATACTTTAGAAAATGTTACGTTTGTGATATATTAGTTTTACTAACATTTCTCATTTTGCAAGAAGCACTAACAAAAAGATCTGAAACTACTGATGTGAGTTTCTCTTCACACTGCATGTCATTTATTTGGCATCACAGTACCATCAACTAGAAATGCAAGCTATGTATTCTTTATACTGTCCTCTTTCACATCATTCTCTCAGTTAAATATTCACACATTTCAGATATAGGCTATATTTTTCAAAAATAAATGAATAAATAAATAAAATATTCATAAGAAAAATCAAATAATGGTTGCTCTTCAGATTTGCTACAGTTTTTACAGACTGTGTCAGTACTCAGTTAACAGTGTAGTCTGCACTGTTGTTATATTATACTTTTGCCATTTCTGTGCTTTTGTTGTTGTTGTTGTTGTTCAGAGTCTACAGTATTTCACACATTTCACTGCTTAGTTTTCCACCATGTGTGATCTGTTCAAATGACAATAAAAGACTCATGGCTTTTTACACAAAGAGATTTCTGCAAGATGAAAATAAGAACAACTTCTTTAAAACAACTGCAAAAAATTGTTGCACTTTAAAAAGGTCCATTCATTAAGAGGAACTGGAATCATAATCATTAAATTTGTTTCAGTCTCATCCCTTGCCTTTGTGTATGAATATTAAACTGTTCACAGGTGCAAATATACAGTATCAGTTAAACTCAAGACCATCAGTGTCAGAGGCCTGATAGATATAAATAGATGTGAGCTCATAGTTGTAGTTTGGTTTGTTCTCTTTCACTAACCAGTGAGGGAGGAGCAGCAGTTGTTCACTTTATTTTCACTTAAATACATAATTATAAATATAGTTAAAATCACCATTACAATAAATAACCATCAAAATGAATCATTTTCTGTTGTTCTTTAAACACACCAGAATGTAAGTTTTCATGAAAGCAAATAAATACTGTTTAATTCAACACTAAATTAATCTTCACAACATTTCTGTAGAAATCATTTAGAAAAGTGACATTTTGTGAAAACATGTTACCAGATTATCAACATTATCAAATGATCTTCTGTAACACATGAGGTACATTTGTGTGTCTTTAATCTGTCTTGATGTTCCTAAAGATCTGACTGCAGGTTTCAGGAAGTCTTGAGTCTTTAACACAGTCTGTGTCTTTAACCGTCTGTCATCATTTGGTCAGTATGGAGCTCAGTCAACTTCCTCTTGTGCTCTGTGAGTATTATTTTCTCTCAGTGTATTTCAGTGAATTATGATTGCTATTATATTATGTAAATGAAGTGTTTTAGTGTTCTTGGATTTAAGTCTTTTCTTGCTGCTCTCAGAGTTTTAAATCCAGCTCTAGTCCATGATATATGAGTGAAAATGAGTTTGAGAGAGGAAGTGTGCAGTTAGTGCTGTTTGTGAAAGAGAAATGCTCTGTAGATCAGTGTATTTGTTCATTCATTCAGTTTTGTGCTGTTGAATCAGTTCTGTTGGTTTGTTTTGCATTTATTGTCGCTGTTGTCGTAATATTTACTATACACAGTTAGTAAAAGGTTTTGTCTTTATTCTTCTGCTTGTGATCAGACTGTTGGCTTGAAGTTATATAAATAAAGTTTGTTATGACCAAATGTGTCAAATATCAGTCAGATGTTTTAATTTTTATCTGGACTCATATACAGTCATATACATGTACTGTCACCTACACAATATCTTAATATTTGTACATCTTTATAGTTTTCTTTTTTTCTTTCTTTCTTTCTTTCTTTCTTTCTTTCTTTCTTGTTCATCTTCAGTTCATAAGAACATTAGCTCAATGTTCACATTATAATGAGTTTTTCTCTTTTTGTTTTTAGTGCTGATTTCAAACATCTATTCTCGACAAACTGAAGGTGAGTGAATTTTATTCATATATTTCATTAAATATGATGAAAATGTGATTCTACAGTAACTGTTACAAACCAAATGAGTTGAGAAATTATTTCCATTTCTTTGATTAAAAAAACATTTTTTTAGCAAGTTGAATTATTCATGTGACAAGACTGAAGTGTGAGACAGTGAGAGACAAGATATTCTTTTGAAAAACTTGTTGAAAAACTTGTATGTAAATGTATAGAAATAAGATATAAAAATGTATACAAACGTGACTGTATATTAACAGATCTTCTATAAATGACTGTAACAGTTATAGAGAACAACACTTCAGTCTATCCTGATTTAACATGTGTTTTACCATCAAGTAACTGTGTTCATACAGTAAAAGCATTAAACCTGATCAACATGTATTCAGAGGAGAGACAGTCACTCTCAGATGTGACATTGATGGTAAAGGAGTCACTAGCTGGCAGTACAGCTGGTATAAAGATGGTTCAGTCAGTGATTTCAGTGAACTACAGGAACACACATTCTGGTCTGTTAATGAGTCTTATGCAGGTAAATACTCCTGTTATGGAAGAGATACTGAAGGATCACGAACATCAAACATCAGTGATGCAGTTACACTGACAGTATCAGGTGAGTTTGATCATCTCTTTATAAACACACAAACATTTAATATGTTATTAATGAGTGATTTGTCCATTTCAGATTTAGTTTTAAGTGTTTCTCCACAGAAGTGGTTGACTGAAGGAGATTCAGTGACTCTGATCTGTGAGGTTAATGACTCCTCTACAGGCTGGACATTCAGCTGGTACACTGAAACTGTTTCATCAGGTAAGATATAATGTGCTTCATGTGTTAACATCTGAATGAATATTTAAAAAAATTAATTAATCAATGCATTCATTCATTAATATGGAGATTAAAAATATTTAATCAATCTGTTTTAATTCTAATCAATCTACTTTGATTATACCAACAAAGGTAATTTATAAGACTCATGTAAAAATGACTCTTGATATCTTGAGGTAACTGGATATTCTCACTCTTTACAGACTACAGAGGTAAATATCAGCTGCTTTCAGACAGCAGCAGAGGAGCTGGAGGAAACTACACTGTCAGTTCTGCTGCTCTAAAGCACACAGGAGTTTATTTGTGCAGAGCAGAGAGAGGAAAACCAGCCTATAAAACATGGTACAGCAACAAACAGTTAATATGGGTCACTGGTGAGTTCAAACTGAATCAGAGAATGAATCAGACACTACTGAAGTTTTCCCTGAACTTTTTTTAGAGCTTGGTGTGTCTTTAAATTGTATCCTGTCTTAATATGGCGTTGAATTGGAGAAAGATGCTTTTACTGGTGTAGTTACAGCATCTACTAGCAGAGACTAAATAGACTAAACTAAGGAGCAAAACCTTGATCACTTACCTGTAAATGTAAATGTAAAACGTTTTAATTCTTGTGGTGCATTGTTAACTAAATTAACTTGTTAACTTTGTTAACTAAAGTTAACTTTTGTGGCACAAAAGTGTAAGTGGACTTGAGGGGAAAATAGTCAAATATAGGTGTAATAAATAAAATAATTAAAATAATAAAATAATTTGATTATTTTAATAAAGTGTTTAGTAAATAAAAAGTATTTTAAATTTTTGCCGTTGATCACACCTCGATTCTAGGAGGGACTTTACCAAAAACAGAGGACACTCCATCAATGTACACTTTAGCAAATTAGTACCATATAAACTTATTTTACAGTTTGATTGATAACCATAGGTTTTGTTTTTTTTTTTTTTTCTTTCTCCAGCACCTTATGGAGGTTTTTGTTAGCCGTCACAGTTGTCTTTGACTTACTTGTTAATTGCATAATGACAAATACATTAAGGTGTTATTTTGTCAATGAAGTTTTAAATAGAAATAAAAATTAGACTTATTTCAGATATCAGAACTGTAGTATTTTATTATTATTATTATTATTATTATTATTATTATTATTATTATTATTATTATTATTATTATTATTTCCTGTGAAATTGTTTTGAATTTGTATATTGTGTACAGTGTTAATAAAACTGACCTGACTTGATTTCCAAATTGTAGCTGTAATTGTCTTCTCAGGTGTTTCTCCTCCAGTGTCTCTGATCATCAGTCCCAGCAGAACTCAACACTTCACATCTGTCTCTCTCTCTCTGAGCTGTGAGGACCAGAGTAACTCTGATAGATGGACAGTGAGAAGATACACAGACAGTGGACGGCTGGAAGATTGTTCATCATCAGTGTGGGGATCACAAACAGGATCTACATGTACAATCAGCTCCACCAACACATGGCACACTGGAGTGTACTGGTGTCAGTCTGAATCTGGAGAGAACAGTCATCCTGTTAATATCACTGTACACAGTGAGTTTGTGTTTCTGTTTTTATTCATTTGTTTCCATTCACAAAGCCCTCATTTGGGGGTAACCTAGCAACCGCATAGCAACATGCTGCTTTAAATGAGCTTTTCCTAAATAATTTTAATTTATGAATTATCTTAATGTTGAATCGCTTAGATGTTGCTTTGATTGTATTGTTGTCTTGTATTTTATGATTGTCATTAAGTTGTCATTAAGGTGTCCTTCAGTGTTTTATAACACTCTAAATGAAATACTTTATTATTATTCTAATTATTATTGTCACCACATTGTTGATACATTCATATTACATTATTGCTATTTGTCAGCTCATGTTTCATCTGTTTCTGTAGATGGTGTGATTCTGGAGAGTCCTGTTCATCCTGTGACTGAAGGAGATACTCTGACTCTATACTGTTTATATCAATATTCAACCCCACCAAACATCAGAGCTGATTTCTATAAAGATGGATCACTCATCCAGAATCAAACTACAGAGATGATCATTTCTAATGTCTCAAAGTCACATGAGGGTTTCTACTACTGCAAACACCCGAAGAGAGGAGAGTCACCCAAGAGCTGGATCTCAGTCACAGGTGAGGGGCAATTAAAAACAGTGAGCTGATTTATTTCTTATTGTGTTCTTGTTCAGATATAGTGTTTGATGAAGTTAATTTGTGTCTCTTCTTCAGTGCCTCATTCAGAATCTCAGATCTCTGTCCTCCACACACTCAGTTCTGTACTGGCAGTTTGTCCATATCTGCTAGTGACGGTCGTGCTGATTGTCAAATGCTACAGGATGAGAGGTAAATGTCTGTCCGATTTATTGTATTATATTCATAATCAGTTAAATACCAAGTTATTGTCAATATTGGATTTATTGTGCTTACTAAAGCTGTTTTAAAACAACATGAAGTGTGAAAATTGCTGTAATACAAATCACTTCAAATGAATCTGTCTCACTCCTCCTACAAATACACATATTTCCTCACTGACAAATATATAATTTTTTGTCTTTTTCTAGTCACATTTTTTTTGAGTACAGTTATAAGATTATGGTTGGTAGTTCTTAAATACAATAAACAAAGAGAGTAAACAACATTCATACCTGTTCAAGTAAATTGTTGATTGTTTTGTGTGTATTTAACAGTTACATCTGTTGAAGAGCAAGAAACTGCAATCTGATAATAATCTGTTGTGATGGTGAGAAAACTTCAGCTTCATCCTGGAATCTCTCAGTATCTCATTTACAAGTTTGGGCTGAACGTGCTTAAATACTGTAAAAGTCACAATTTGACAAACTGCAGCTTTGATCTCGGTAAAACTCTTCCCACCAATTCCAGCTATCTATAGCTCTGTTTAAGTGACCACACTATATAACTGAAATGTACAATAAATTCATTTAAAAGAAAAAAAGAAGGAATTGACACAGATTAATCAAAATCAAATAAACGTGTACCCTTGAAATACAGCGCTTGATTGACTCTTTCTTCCCTTTCCACAACAACAAGCTTTAGTGGTTAAACTTTTACACAAATATCAAAGTAGGGCTTTTCACTGAATCACTCTTCCAAAGTAAACTTCAGTTCTTTTTCATGAGCTACAAATTTTGCGTTCACTTTGCTCTCTGATTTTAACTGCAAAATGGAGTACAGCTACCAAGTGAAACAGTGGTCGATTAACCTCCAAATCTTTTTTTTTTTTTATCACACACATTCAAAACTGTCACACATGTGCTACAGTGGTAAATGTAATAAAAACATTTATTCTTTTATTTATTTTTTTTTACAACATAGTAGCCGTGAATACACAAAAACTACCAGAAATAGTCATAGCACAAAGGGGGCAGCCGTGGCCATGGGAGTCGGGCTTGTAATCGAAAGGTTGCGGGTTCAAGTCCCAGGTCCGGCAGGGACTGAAGGTGGAGGGAGTGAATAACCAGCACTCTCTCTACCCTCAATACCACGAGTGAGGTGAGTCCCTTGAGCAAGGCACCGATCCCCCAACTGCTCCCCGGGTGCCGCAGCGATAGCAATATGGCTGCCCACTGCTCCGGGTGTGTGTGTGTGTGTTTGATCACTTCTCACTACTGTGTGTGTGTGTGCACTTGGATGGGTAAAATGCAGAGCACAAATTCCGAGTAGGGGTAACCGTACTTGGCCACACGTCATGTCCTTTCCTTTCCTTTTATTTTATTGAAACAAATTCTTGTAAGTGTTAAAAGTTATGCAAGATAAAATGTTTTACATTACATGACATGTACCCACCTGAAAATAAGTGACAGATCAATTTGACATCAAGATGCTGTATGACATTATTTTAATGTTCGCTTGGCAATTTCTCCCAGTGGCAACTGGGTGAAAATATGAAGTTAATACTCACACTGAAATTGGTTTAATGTATATGCAGGCCAATGTGTTTGACATTCAGTTCACATCAAATCAATGTCATGCTTTTGACATCAAATTGATGTCGTATGGACATCACATTGATGTCAATGATTTGTGTGTTTGATTGATATTTATCACATAATATAAATTCTTTGTAAGCCGGATTAAGTAGCATTTTCTCTTAACTGGGGTCTCGGACAACATCGATTTGCCACATCTCCTTTTCAAACCTGTCCCAATGGGCAAATGATTTTCAATCAAACATTTACTTCAAAAAACAGTATTTTAGTGGATGTCAAAAACAGCTCAAATATCCAAATCAGACTGACATCAGAAACTTGATGTCCATTTTACATCCACAAACTCATGTCCTTTCTAACAATATTTCACATCTTTTATATATTTTGGTTAATGTTAAGTAATTATTTCTTTATTATGGTAAATAGTGATTTAAAATTGCATGTGTAGAATAAGTTTGTAAAAATTAATTTACCAGCCTGTTAAATGATCCAAAAGCAGAAAGACACAGTGCATACGGCTGTTGAGCTGCAGATGCCACTGATGACAAACTCCACACCATCAGTGTCAGAGGCCTGATAGCAACAGAGATGAGCTCATAGTTGTGGTTTGGTTTCTTGTTTCAGCTCTGTGACATTAACCAGTGTGAGAGGAGCAGTAGTTATTTTATATATATATAGCATATTTGCTTTCATAAAGTTATAAATACAGCAAATGTCCTAATTACAATAAAGATGTATGAAAGTACTGTTTTATTTTCATTATTAAAAACATAAGAATATTACTTCTGATAATTACAAATTGATGCTGTTCAGATTGATATGGACTGAGTCTTGACAACAGTGCGACATTGTTACAAGATTATCAACATTATCAGAAACTTTTCTGTAACACATGAGGCACATTTGTTTGTCTTTAATCTGTCATGATGTCTGACTGCAGGTTTCAGGAAGTCTTGAGTCTTTAACACAGTCTGTGTCTTTAACCGTCTGTCATCATTTGGTCAGTATGGAGCTCAGTCAACTTCCTCTTGTGCTCTGTGAGTATTATTTTCTCTCAGTGTATTTCAGTGGATGATAATTGCTGTTATATTCTGTAAATGATCAAGTTTTTTAGTGTTCCTGAATGTATGTCTTTTCTTTCTGCTCTCAAAGTTTCAAATCCTCTAGTCCATGATGTATGAGTGAAAGACGAGTTTGAGAGAGGAAGTGTGCAGTTAGTGCTGTATGTGTAAGAGAAATGCACTCTATTGTGTTGTAGATCAGTGCATTTTGTCAGTCATTTAGTTTTGTGCTGTTCAGTGGTGTTTAATAAATCAGTTCTGTTGGTTTGTTTTACAGTCTACTGTCTCTGATGCCTTAGACTGCCCACACACTTGAATATTTTAAGGCCGTTTTTAAGCCGATTTGCACCCCTGTATGATGGGGGGAGAGTGTGACACAATTTGAAGCTTATCTCAATTCGTAGATATCAAACAAGTTTTCATAAAAATATCAAACACTCTTGATCGGGCTGCCTCTGATGTGATACCCTTGATAGCCAATACGAGTGAACAAGCGTCACCTACTGGATGTTGTGTGCTTCTATAGCTGAAACTTGGCAGCCACAAACATGCCACAAAAGCATTGAGAAAAAAACATCACCCTTATTCTTTTTTTTTCTATTTTTGTTTTACACCATGCAATAACGTGTGCCCTTTGAGAGCTGACAGCGATTGTCCTGCATGTGTTTTTCTTTAGTCACATTTGATCTTGTGAGATCTCGTGTCACTATGAAGTCGTTCCTACAATCAGCAAGTGTGTGGTCTCGCAGTCTGGTTAAATCATCTAGTGTGCGCGTTCAGATGATTAAAGGCTAAAAATCAGTTTAAACTGTCTTGATGTCTGTGGTCTCCCATGGTTTTAAAATCAGTTAAGATTGTCCCAGTGTCTATATGCAGTTATAACAAATGTTTCAGTGTTGATCTGGATACATATTTAGTCCAACAACATTATCTTAATATGAGTTTATCTTTATGTTATGTCATTGTTTTCAGACTCTAGACATTCAGATTCCACTGAGGTGTGACAAAAAAACACTGAAACATGCTCACACAAAAATAAATACAGAAAACAGAACAGAAACTGATAGCCAGTGAAGACAGATAAAGAGAGGGGTAAAACTAACACATGCTCTCTCAGGCTTATTAAAGACCAGTCGTGCTGCTGTACTCTGGATCATTTGAAGGTTTGATTGCACATGCTGGAAATCCACTTGAAGAGCATTGCAGTAGTCCAGTCTAGAGATGACAAGAGCCTGGATGAGGAGTTGTGCTGCATGTTCAGTTAGGAAGAGCCTGATCTTCCTGATGTTGTTCAGTGCAAACCTGTATATCAGTGCTGTCTTTGTAATGTGGTCTCTGAAAGTCTGCTGGTCATCAAAGAGTAACCCAAGATTTATAAATGATCTGGTTGGGATTATTATTGATGATTCTAGCTGGATGGTGATGAAGCTCTGTCTTCACTAGACTGAGTTGTAGTGATGGTTTATCATTCATGGCGAAATGTCCATCAGGCAGTCTAAGATTTGTGTAGGTACTGTGGGATTGACTGGATGAAATGAAAAGTACCGCTGTGTGTCACCATTGCTATCAATGGTTCATATCACACACTCCTATCATAAAGCAGTTCAGTCCTTTAGAATATAAGGTTCAGTATAGCTGTTATATTAGCCTCTGTGATGGTTTTCTGCTTCACATTATAATATAAGCATTTATTTTCCACATTCCCCTGCGGTGGCCGAGAGAGCTCAACGTGCAGAAACTATATATATGTTCCTTTCAGAACGTGGCTGAGGACATCAACTAAATTATTCTGCACACTGGAACAAAATGCTGCTGTAATCTATATAAATTATTACAGTTGGTATGCAATTAAAAAGAAAAATATAAAATTGTAAACATTTGTTGAGCTTGCATTTTTTTTTTCTTTTGTAACCACAGCCAATGACTTCACATATGATTATTTTTACACTTCCTGTTGTTCTGACTGGTGTGTAAAAATGCTGCATGCTGGTGTTCTCATGGTGAGAACATCTTATATATGAGTTTTTAGAGGGTTTTTAATTTGAAATTATACAACAGCTAGTCTTTACATTGTGTGGCACTCCGGGGTGGTGTACTATTAAGATGAACCAAATTATAAACCAGTTTTGGGGGGCTTCAATTTTGTAATCGAATATCAGACAGTCCTGACATTGAGGGAGTAACACTCAGGGATGGTGGACTATCAGTATGAGCTGTAATTGGTCTGTTAAAACAGGGATTTTTATGTTTAGAGCAAAATCACAGAGAGAACAGGTAGAATCTGAGTTTATTATTTTTTACTATTTTATTTACTATTGTTTACTATTATTTATTTTGAAATGCAACATCAGTCAATCTTGGCACTGGCTGGGTGACACTCTGGCATGGTGGACTGTTAATCTGAAGTGAAACTGGTTGGTGTAAGTAGAGAGTTTTGTTGACATTGATGGTTTTTAATGGTACTGAACAGAAACACATGATGTAAAATAATGAATAGAGTGTGAAACACAAGAATAGCGATAATAGTTCTGAGAAATACTTTAGAAAATGTTATGTTTGTGATATATTAGTTTTACTAACATTTCTCATTTTGCAAGAACCACTAACAAAAAGATCTGAAACTACTGATGTGAGTTTCTCTTCACACTGCATGTCATTTATTTGGCATCACAGCACCATCAACTAGAAATGCAAGCTATGTATTCTTTCTACTGTACTTCCTCTTTCACATCATTCTCTCAGTTAATATTCACACATTTCCGATATAGGCTATATTTTTCTAAAAAAAAAAAATCAAAGAATGGTTGCTCTTCAGATTTGCTACAGTTTTTACAGACTGTGTCAGTACTCAGTTAACAGTGTAGTCTGCACTGTTGTTATATTATACTTTTGCCATTTCTGTGCTTTTGTTGTTGATGTTCAGAGTCTACAGTATTTCGCACATTTCACTGCTTAGTTTTCCACCATGTGTGATCTGTTCAAATGACAATAAAAGACTCATGACCTTTTTACTTAAAATAGCAAAAGTGGATTCGGACACGCCCCAAGTGCACCTGAGACTATGCGCTCAGATCGCTAAAATAGGGCCCTAAAATTTGTGTAGGTACTGGATGAAAGGAAAAGTACCGCTGTGTGTCATCAGCATAGCAATGGTTCATATCACACACTCCTATCATAAAGCAGTTCAGTCCTTTAGAATATAAGGTTCAGTATAGCTGTTATATTAGCCTCTGTGATGGTTTCCTGCTTCACATTATAACATAAGCTTATTTTCCACATTCCCCTACGGTGGCCGAGAGAGCTCAAAGAAAAGCAACTTAAGGAAACACATGCAAATAGAAAAACCACCAGCAAATAAAAAAAAAAATAATAATAATAATAATAATGAATAATAAAAATGAAACTGCATCATTTTGACAGCAAATGGTTGATTTCTTCAGATTTGCTACAGTTTTTGCAGAATGTGTCAGTACTCACTGACAGTGTAAAACAACAGTGTAAAACATACAGCGACCAGTGTAGTCTGATACTCCATTGAATGACTTAAGTTGATTCTTTTTAATGAATATAAAATTATACAATGTGACAACTGTAAACTGAGCCTAGAACAAATGACTCTTATGAGACGGTTGTTTTTAGTGAATCAGAAACGCTTATCAGTTGGAGTTGATTATTGAAATAAGAAGAACTTAATATAACTTAGTGACAACCTATAGTTTGATACATAGTTTTTTTTTTTTTTTTTTAATGATTGTTTGCATTACTACACAACACAAGAAAGACAACATGTTGCTTGTGAATTGTTGTTGTTATATTGTACATTTATATTTGGCATTGCTGTACTTTTGTTGTTGTTTTTCAAATACAGTACCACACACATTTTACTGCTTAGTTTTCCACAATGTGTAAACTGTTCAAATGACAATTAAATGTATATACAGTAGTCAACATTTGAAATGGATCAAAACCTTTCATCAAATTTGTCTAAAACAACCAAAACAATACCCATTCTTGTCTTAGGAGAAATTTGATTAACTTTTGTGATCCACTTCAAATGCTGGCTACCATATATTTACACTATATAATTAAACAGACTTCAGGGAGCTGAAAATAAAAATAATGAAAATAATATATATATAACTGTACAAATTAAGAAAGTAGATTCATTTAGAGGAACTAGAATCATAATTATTACATTTGCTTTAATATTAAACTGTGTTCATATGTATAAATATATCAGTCAAACTCAACACCATCAGTGTCAGAGGCCTGATAGAAATAGATATAGATAGACGTGAGCTCATAGTTGTGGTTTGGTTCGTTCTCTTTCAGCTCCACCAATGAGAAAAGAGCAACAGTTGCTCAATTTATTTTCATGTAAATACATCATTATAAATACAGCTAATATCACCATTACAATAAAGAGCCATCAAAATATTGTTTGATTTCCCTTGTTCACTAAACACACCAGAAAATAACTTTTTTTTTTTTTTTTTTTTTTTTTTTTTTTAATAATAGCAAATAAATACTGTTTAATTTAATACTGAATGGTCTGTCTTGATGTTCCTAAAGATCTGACTGCAGGTTTCAGGAAGTCTTGAGGCTTTAACACAGTCTGTGTCTTTAATCGTCTGTCATCATTTGGTCAGTATGGAGTTCAGTCAACTTCCTCTTGTGCTCTGTGAGTATTATTTAAACTAAACATATTTCAGTGGATGATAATTGCTGTTATATTCTGTTAATGATCAAGTGTTTTAGTGTTCCTAGATTTCTTGTTTTGCTGCTCTCAGTGTTTTAAATCCAGCTCTAGTCCATGATATATGAGCGAAAGATGAGTTTGAGAGAGGAAGTGTGCAGTTAGTGCTGTTTGTGAGAGAGAAATGCACTCTGTTGTGTTGTAAATCAGTGTGTTTGTTGAGTCATTAGGTTTTGTAATACTGTTAAATCAGTTCTGTTGATTTGTTTTGCAGTTATTGTCACTTTGTCGTATTCACTAGTTAGTATTCACTCTTGTCTTCTGTAAAATATGCAATTTATCAGCTCGATGTTCACACTGTAATGAGTTTTTCTCTTTGTTTTTAGTGCTGATTTCAAACATCCACTCTGGATACACTGAAGGTGATTACATTTGATTCATCACATATGATTCTACAGTAACTGTTACAAACAAACTGAGAATTGAGAAATTACTTACATTTCATTGTGATTATAGATCCTTTTAACCCTTTTAACAAGTTAATTATTCTTGTAACAGTTCTGAGGTGTAGCATGAAACACCAAAAAACTTCAACATCAGATATATTTCTTACATTCTCTGTGAAACCAAAACAGTGAGAGACAAGATCAAACTTGTTGAAAAACTCTCACAACTCATGTCTCCAAATTCCCAATGATTGTATATAGACAGGTCTTTTATAGACTGTATAGAGAACACTTCAACCTGATTTAGCATGTTTTACAGTCAAGTGACTCTTCATACTGTAAAAGTAGCACATTATTATTATTTTTATTGTTGTCTGTGTACAGAAAGACCAAAAGCCAACGTGACCATCAAACCTGTCCAACATGTATACGTTGGAGAGACAGTCACTCTTAAATGTGACATTGATGGTGAAGGAGTCATTAGCTGGCAGTACAGCTGGTATAAAGATTCAGTCAGTGTTTTTAGTGAACTACAGGAACACACATTCTGGTCTGTTAGTGAGTCTGATGCAGGTAAATACTCCTGTTATGGAGCAGAGAGAGGAGGATCACGTTCATCAAACATCAGTGATGCAGTTACACTGACAGTATCAGGTGAGTTTGATAATTTCTTATAAACACACACTCCTTTAACATGTCATTAATGAGTGATTTTTAAATTTCAGTTCCCAGAGCAGTTTTAAGTGTTTCTCCACAGAAGTGGTTGACTGAAGGAGATTCAGTGACTCTGATCTGTGAGGTTAATGGTTCCTCTACAGGCTGGACATTCAGTTGGTACACTGTTACCGTTTCTTCAGGTAATATATAATGTGGTTCATGTGGTGACTTGTGCAAAAAATAACTCGTCATTTCTTAAGGTAACTGCGCATTCTCACTTTATACAGGCAGCAGTTATCATTATCAGCTGCTCTCAGACAGCAGCAGAGGAGCTGGAGGAAACTACACTGTCAGTTCTGCTGCTCTAAAACACACAGGAGTTTATGTGTGCAGAGCAGAGAGAGAAAAACCAGCCTATAAAACATGGTACAGCAACACACAACCACTATGGGTCACTGGTGAGTTCAAACTGAATCACAGAATGAACGAGATGCTCCTAAAATTGTCCTTGATCTTTTTAGAGCTTGATGTTTGTATTTATTTATTTAATTTAATTTTATTTTTTTACAAAACTGTCATAATATACGGCTACTTTTTAATGGTGTCAGTGAATGTTTCATTCTAATAGTGGAAAACTGTCATGAAAAACTAAAATATAACTATTGTGGCACAACAGTGTTACTTATGTAAGTGGCCTTGAGGGAAAATAATCAAATAGGTGTAATAAAAATATATAATTTGATCTATTTCATAAAGAGTGTTTTCATTATAAAATTTATTTTTAATTTTCATGTGACTGATCACATCGCGGTTCTAGGAGGGACAATACAAGACACTCCATCTATGTGCTTAGTAAATTAATACACAGCAAGCTCTGCTAACTATAAATACTACTAGGTTCACACTGTATACGCAGGGTCAACCCAGAGTCAAGCCTGGTTTCTCCCAAGGTTTTTTTTTTTTTTCCTTCTTCTCTCCAACACCTTATGGAGGTTTTTGTTGGCTGTCACAAGTCTTTGACTTGCTTGCTGCTGGCATAATGACAAATGTATTAGGGCATAATTTTGTGGATTTTCTTATGTTAGTACTGCAATATTTTTTGTTGTTGTTTTGAAACAGTGTACATAGTGTGGTAACACTTTAGAATACAGTTCCATGATTAGTGCACAGGAACAAATGACTAATGCAATATTAACATTCTAGTAACTACTATTAACTAACAAGATATTCTGATTAACGAATAAGTAAGTAATAGTTGAAAGTGGTAGTTCACTATTAGCTAATCAGTAACTACTATTTTTTCATATCTCCCAAAGAACTACTACAGGGTCATAATTAATGTGAATGATGCAAAATGTATGATTAATTCTAAAGTAAATATCATGGTAACCCACAAGTAATGACTTAAGTGTTACCAAAGCCATCGGAAGTATGAGTATCCAGAACTTTACAAAAACCTCAAAAGTTTTTAATGACTTTAGTCATTACTAGAGAGTTATCATGATCTTCACTTTAGAATATGGATCCAAATAATTAGTAATTCCTTCTGAAGTATTTGGTAATACCCCTGTCATTACTAGTGATCTTTACTTTAGAATTAATTATATATTTTGCATCATTCACATTAATTATGGACATGTATACAGTAGTTCTTAGTAGTTCTCTGGGAGATATGAAAAAATAGTAGTTACTAATTAGCTAACAGTGAACTACCATGTTCAACTGAGTGCTATTTCTTGTTAGTTAATAGTAGTTACTAGAATGTTAATAGTGCATTAGTCATTTGTTCCTGAGTAGTTATTTATTAATGATGGGACTGTATTATAAAGTGTTACCAAGTGTTATAAAACTGACATGACTTGATTTCCAAATTGTATCTGTAATTGTCTTCTCAGGTGTTTCTCCTCCAGTGTCTCTGATCATCAGTCCCAACAGAACTCAACACTTCACATCTGACTCTCTCTCTCTGAGCTGTGAGGACCAGAGTAACTCTGATAGATGGACAGTGAGAAGATACTCAGACAGTGGGTTGCTGGAAGGTTGTTCATCATTACGCAGAGGATCACAAACAGGATCTACATGTACAATCAGCTCCACCATCACATCAGACACTGGAGTGTACTGGTGTCGGTCTGAATCTGGACAGAACAGTCATCCTGTTAATATCACTGTAAACAGTGAGTATGTAGTTCTGTATTCATTCATTTCACAAAGCCCTTGTTTTATGTTTTGGACAGTGACAATAAATCTGCTAAACTACTGAACCCTTGAGTAGGAAACCATTGCTCAACCTTTGAATAAAAAAAAAAAAAACATCATTATCCAGAATCAAATCAGGGCAAATAACATTCAATGAGGCAGCACTACAAGTCTTTCTCTCCCAAAAAAAAACATAGTATCAGTAGTATCATTTTGATTATTGTAACTCTCTCCTAAAATTCTCACTTCAACTGCTGCATAATTACTAGAAGGTCTTCCACTGAACACTTCTCTCCTGTTTTTTCATCAGTTTCATTGGCTTCCTGTGAAATATTGTTTAGAGTACAAGATTCTGCTTTTTACTTTTTTTCTTTCTTTTTTTTTTTTTAAAGCTTTGATCTTCCTCATCTGTTTCTCTTGTTATTCCTCCTGTTCATTTTACCACGGGTTCAGAGCTGTGCTGCTCCTTGTATCTGGTATTCACTTCAGCATGATTAATGTTGAATATACAGTACTGTGCAAAAGTTTTAGGCCACTAGTATTTTCACCAGCTAAAAAATGGTTTAAAGTAAGTTATTTCTATCCTTTGCTGTAGTGTGTCAGTAAAAAATATCGGTTAACATTTCCAAAAAATTCGGTTTGCCATTAATTGTAAAAATCCAGTGAGATTTTTGTTTGCACAAGGAGTCTGACAACAGCCAGTGCTCCACACTGAGATCTGATCTCACCATCATCCAGTCTGTCTCTGGAATGACATGAAGAAACAGAACAAACTGAGACAGACTAAATCCAGAAGAACTGTGGCAACATCTCCAAGATGTTTCAAGTAACCTACCTGCAAAGCTACCTGAAAAACTCTGCACAAGTGCACATAGGGCAAAAGCAACTTTAAACCCAAAGGATGGTCACATCAAATACTTATTTATTTTAGTTAATAGAAGTTAATTGATAAAGAAAATCTGTTTATGACATTGTTTTTGACAGCATCCTCATTTTATGTGTCTAACTGCCTAAAAATTGTAACAGTACTGTAGCTTTGTAGGTATAGGACTCTTAAAGCATCTTGGAGATGTTGCCACAGTTCTTCTGGATTTAGTCTGTCTCGGTTTTTTCTGTTTCTTAAGACAGACTGGACTGAATGATGGAGAGATCAGATCTCTGTTTGCACACGGAGTCTGACAACAGCCTGTGCTCCATACAAAAATCTCACTGGATTAATGGCAAAATGAATGTTTAGAAATGTAAACTGATATTTCCTACTGACACACTACAAAGACCGACTTTAACTGACTTTAAACCATTTTTTAGCAGAAGAAAATACTAGTGGCCTAAGACTTTTGCACAGTACTGTATGTTGTTTTAATTGTATTTTATGATTGTCATTAAATTGTCATTAGGGTGTCCTTGAATATTTTGAAAGGCACATTGTTTGCATATTTTTACTATATTTTTACTATTTGTCAGCTCATTTTTCTCTGTTTCTGTAGTTGGTGTGATTCTGGAGAGTCCTGTTCATCCTGTGACTGAAGGAGATACTCTGACTCTACGCTGTTTATCTCATTTTACAACCCCACCAAACATCAGAGCTGATTTCTATAAAGATGGATCACTCATCCAGAGTCAAACTACAGAGATGATCATCTCTACTGTCTCAAAGTCACATGAGGGTTTCTACTACTGCAAACACACAGAGAGAGGAGAGTCACCCAAGAGCTGGATCTCAGTCACAGGTGAGACTGTAGATCATTAAACACTATTGAAATGTTCCTGTATCATTTACACATTTTAATTGCTCTTATATTATGATTAGGATTAGTGTTCCTGCATTTTTTTTTCTTTTCTTGCTGCTCTCAGAGCTTCAAATCCAGCTCTAGTTCATGATATATTAGTGAAAGATGCGTTTGAGAGAGGAAGTGTGCAGTTAGTGCTGTTTATTCCTCACAGTTTTCTGATATGATGATAAAAATGGGAGGGGGAAATAATCGATACAGCATAGCAATATTTTGCTTGCCGACAACTTATCAGTGTACATGGATGCCAAGTATTGATTATATATATAATCTATTTTATAAATATATAGAAATGGAAATTTCTGAGCAAGTGATTTCAGCACTACTGAACTCTCTCTTTCTCTCTCTCTCTCTCTCTCTCTCTCTCTCTCTCTCTCTCTCTCTCTCATTGTAAATATAAAGTGCAAAGTGAGCTGTACACTTTAGTACAAGACCTTCATTCACATTTACCATAAATGAAGCTGTCATTACAATTATGCCAGTGCACCTCTGGTTCTATGTAGTTTTGTGTCTAATGCTATGAGAGGGTGAAGACTGATTATTAAAACAGCCTCTATTCCTGCTACACACGAATTCAAAAAAAAAAAAAAAAAAAAAAAATTCCTCATCCTAAGTGTCGCTCTCATACAAACACACACATACAGTCTCTCTGATTGACAATCCCATGTTACAGAAATAAAAATGAAAGGAGATAAACAGACTGAACAGGATGTGAAAATCAATGTGTAAATCTTGTGTAAAAATGTGTAAGTCAAATTGACTTTCATTGTGTCCAGAGTGGATGTTTGAAATCAGCACTGAAACATAGAAAAACTTATTACAGTGTGTTTTAGTGCTGATTTCAACATCCACTCTAGACAAAGTGTCAATTTGGTTTATATTTCATTATTATGAGTGATCTTACACTGACTGTTACAAGCCAATTGTAAACTCCCAACTGTTACATAAAAGCAAGTGCTGTCAGACCTACAGTAGCCAAGTGCTTTTAAGGAATTTTTTTTTTTTTTTTTTTTTTTTTTACTTTGTAGACCTCACTGGTTTGACAGCACCACCTACTGGTCAGAAACTATACTAATTTATCCAGCTTTGACCTCCCTGCTGTTTTGAATTCTAAACTGCTGTACCTTTCTAAAACTTTAGTGACTGATTAGTCTCTTTGACTGCTGATATGGCTGTAAACTCTTACAAATAAAGGTGCTTCACGATGCGTAGAACAATTTTTGTTTAAATTACACACCTTACAGTAAACCAGTAACAGTGAAAATATGCAGCAAGTATTTTTTCTCACATGTTGAACTGCTCCACAGTGATGCAGTTACACTGACAGTATCAGAGTGAGTTTGATCATCTCTTCATTTACACACACATTTAACATGTTATTAATGATATCATTTCTCAGTTTCAGTTCCCAGAGCAGTTTTAAGTGTTTCTCCACAGAAGTGGTTGACTGAAGGAGATTCAGTGACTCTGATCTGTGAGGTTTACGGCTCCTCTACAGGCTGGACATTCAGCTGGTACACTGAAACTGTTTCATCAGGTAAGATATAATGTGCTTCATGTGGTAACTTCTGAATGAACTGGTTTTAGTCAAGTTAAAAACGGTATTTAACGTTGTACTGAGGAACATTTCTATCAGCAGCTGTGGTTGAAACATAAACTCGCGTATTATGTATTGTTAGAGTAGTTGTCTTGTGTGTAAAGGCAGGTTTACCATTTTGGGGGCCATAAGCGAACATTACCTTTGTAGCGTTTTATTTCAAATTGCACAGCAGTAATTTAGAATAGAGTTAAGTTGCATTCTGAGGTGTGACAATTTACAAAAACATTTTTTTTTTTTTATCTACAGTTTAATATCTGCCTTTTCTAGTTTGCGGAAGGTTTGCATATTTGCATGGTGGACTTTTAAGTACTGGTTAAGTTCAAATGTACATTAAATAAATAACACACCACTAAAAGCAAAATGCTTCGAGGTATCCCTGTAGTTACTGGTGATCACTGTAGCAACATTATATTGTGTCACATCTGCAGTTCAAGGTTTCTTGGCCACATGGTCCACAATCCATCTATGATATACAACCTGAATATTTTAGGCTACACCAACAAAAGTATTGGATTAAACTCAGATAGGTCAAATAGAAATATCTCCTTGAGGTGGTAACTGCATATTTTCATATTTATTTATAGACAACAGTGATCATTATAAACTGCTCTCAGACAGCAGCAGAGGAGCTGGAGGAAACTACACTGTCAGTTCTGCTGCTCTAAATCACACAGGAGTTTATTTGTGCAGAGCAGAGAGAGGAAAAACAGATTATTGCACAGCCTACAGCAACAAACAACCGCTATGGGTCACTGGTGAGTTGAAGTAGAATCAGTGTGAGTGAAACTGAAATAAGAATATGTGAGAGTGTGTTATATGATACAGTGATCAATGCATCTGGCTGCATATAAGAAGGAATCACATTTTCCTTGATCTTTTCAGAGGCTGATATACTATGAAAACATACTGTAAGTTTTAGAATTCAAAACTTCCTCCCCAGTCCACAATATGTTTGGTAAATAATTGATTGTCTTCTCAGGTGTTTCTCCTCCAGTGTCTCTGATCATCAGTCCCAGCAGAACTCAACACTTCACATCTGACTCTCTCTCTCTGAGCTGTGAGGACCAGAGTAACTCTGATAGATGGACAATGAGAAGATACACAGACAGTGGACGGCTGGAAGATTGTTCATCATCAGTGTGGGGATCACAAACAGGATCTACATGTACAATCAACTCCACCAACACATGGGACACTGGAGTGTACTGGTGTCAGTCTGAATCTGGACAGAACAGTCATCCTGTTAATATCACTGTGCACTGTGAGTCTGTGTTTCTGTATTCATTAATTTCACTGGAAGTGTACAATCAGTGCATAAAACAGGTTGATTAAACAAGTGCAGTAATATAAAATGATATTTGTGCTACTAGGACTTCACTAGGAAGTCAAATCATTAGATAAAATTCAACTATTTCAATAAATGAAAGACCGATCCAACCCATTTCTAGAAGTAGAGACTTTACCTGTTTTGACTTTGTTTTGACCAGTAAGCAATTGCTCAGCTATGTCCTAGTGATCGCTTGATAAAATTAATTTGTGTCTCTTTTTCAGTGTCTCATTCAGAATTTCAGATCTCTGTCCTCCACACACTCAGTTCTGTACTGGCAGTTTGTCCATATCTGCTAGTGACAGTCGTGCTGATTTTCAAATGCTGCAGGATGAGAGGTAAAACATCTCACTGATTTATTTTATGTGATTATAATAACATTTTACTGACCAACAATTATTATCATTATTGTCAATATCATAATGAAAACTATTTGGATGTGGTCAAATTAACAGTTGTGTTTTTATGCATGTGCCACTGTCATCCTTTCCTAATGGCTGTTAGATTCAGCATGAATCAGCTCTCCAAACCCTTGGACTTCTGAGTGAAACAGGATATTCAACGAGAAAACATGTAGGACAGAACTGGATTTTACCCAACAGGAATTTAAAAAAATGCCATTATATACATTTTCTTCTTTGTAATTGCTAAAACATGATCATTTCATGTTGATTTTACTTTACTGCTATTTCAGTTGCTTTTCAGTATTATTTTATCATGAAAGTAAGTTTAATATTTTTTATTTCATTCTTCTTTAATATTGCAGTCTAGTTAAATCCTTTACCATATAAGGCTCAGTGTATCTCATGTATGTATGATGTACCCTCTGTGATGTTTGCCTGCTTTACTTTACAACCACATGAACACACACTGTAATTTGTTTATTCGTTATCTTTAAGAGTATTCTTTGACTTGTATTGCTGCAATGCTCTGTAGGTTTTTCATATTGTGTAGTGTTCATGTTTTCTTTTTTAAAATAAAAGAAACAGTGCCTTTACTGGAGCTGATGCTTTAAAACATTCTTGCAGTGTCACAGTAAAAGCAAAAGTGCCATGACCTCTTACTGCAGTCATGTGAACTATTATAAATGTTAAAAAATGGGTCTGAAATGATTTCAAATGTTGAGTAATACGGGTTTGCACATTGTTCTGGAATTGTTCTGTGTGTGACTTATTTATTTCAGCCTTTAAGTGGAGTCGTAAGAAGGGATTTCCCTGATCCTCAAACTGGAGCGACGTCATCAGGGAGTTTTGCTTTCAGAGCTATTTAAAATCACAGACAGAACAGGTTATAAATAAGTTTTAGAGGGCTTTATTATGTAATGCAACATCAAACAGTCTTGACGTTGGTGGGTGACATTCTGGGGTTGTGGACTATCAATCTGAAGTGAAACTAGTTTGTGGAAACAGGAAGTTTTCATAAACCACTTTCACTTCAAATTGATGGTACACCTTATTAGAATGCCACTCACACAATGTCAACAGTATTTGGTGTGTATTTTCAAAATATAAGCCTTGTAAAAACTAATGTAAATGTATGCTGATAAAAAGGAAACTCCACAGACCACTGTCACTTTTGATTGTATAAACTTCCTCATAGGTGTCACTTACAATTACAAAATAAGAGCCCTGAAAAGACTCATTTACCTATACACTGTTTTGTCTATACATTCAGAAACCCATAAAAAGAAAATTTCTTGATTCCACAGGCCAATTTCATCTTGAAATGACAGGATATGTTCTCACAGTGTCATTTTCATAATTTCAGGACTGTCTGATGAGGACTGACCAAAAATATATGTACACTGTTTTGTCTTTTTTCAGAAACCCAAAGAAACAGCATTTGTATTTTTAATATAAATATAAATTATTATAATTTTAATAATTTATATTTGTACTTTTTTTTTAAGTCACTGTGAGTGGCTAATATTTACTACAAATCTAAAATGAAATTTGTTTGAAACCGAAAGCTTTATTTTTATGTAATCTGAGTTGGTAGACAAAACATCTTGGGCTTTTAATTTGGAATTATACAACAGCTAGACTTTATATTGTGTGCCATAGGGTGGTATACTATTAAAGGAGAAGTCCACTTCCAGAACAACAATTTACAAATAATTTACTCACCCCCTTGTCATCCAAGATGTTCATGTCTTTCTGTCCTCAGTCGTAAAGAAAGTATGGTTTTTGAGGAAAACATTTCAGGATTTTTCTTCATATAATGGACTTCAGTTGTGCCTCTGATTTTGAACTTCCAAAATGTAGTTTAAATGCAGCTTCAAAAGGCTCTAAACGATCCCAGCCAAGGAAGAAGGGTCTTACCTAGTGAAACGATCTGTCATGTTTTTCCGAAAAATAAAAATTTGTATACTTTTTAAGCACAAAAGCTTGTGTAGCACAGGCTCTGGGATGTGCGTTCTTGAATGATTCGTTCATTTTGAACGGATCTTTAATGTGACTCGGGAAGAACGAGTCGTCTCGGGAGTGATTCGTTCAGTTGTGCATACGCAACATCCTGTTAGGTTCTGTACTGGAATTAGTTCACCTGTTTCGAGTCTTCGGGTTTTTCAAGTCGTTCGTTCATCTTATGGGGCTGTCACGTGATGGACGAAAGACTCAAACCCGAAAAATTGTCAGATAAGAGGTGAGGTGAGCTAATCATATACTAAAGACCAAGGTAAACAATGAATTAATCCTTTCTGTTTCTTTTAGCATTATGGTTTTGTCTTGTTTGTAGTGTGATCAACGTTTGTGTAAGCAGTAGATGTGTTAGGGAAGTAACACGTAACATTTTAATTATATTTTGCTAAAATGAACGAAATGACTGGAAAAAAGATTCATTCATTTTGCTGAACGAGACTTAAAGGTCAGAGTCGGTAAAATGATCCGAACTTCCCATCACTACTACGAAGCACGTCTAAGTTCATCGTCTGTGGTAGAAAAAAAGGTAGAGAATGGCGAAAAACTCCATCTTATTTTCTCCTACAACTTCAGAATCGTCCAACATCATTGTAGCTTTTTGTTTGTAAACAGCGTTTGACTTACTTGTACGTCTTTGTGCGTTTGCTTTGTAAACACTGGGTCTGTAGTTCCACATGACCTTTCGACGTGATTCAATAGTACGTAGTGTCTTGGACGCGCATCCAAATGCCTGTGCTACACAAGCTTTTGTGCTTAAAAAGTAAACAAATTTTTATTTTTTAAAAAAAAATGACAGATCATTTCACTAGCTAAGACCCTTCTTCCCCGCTGCATTTAAACTACATTTTGGAAGTTCAAAATTGGGGACACAATTGAAGTCCATTATTTGAAGAAAAATCCTGAAATGTTTTCCTCAAAAATCATAATTTCTTTTCGACTGAAGACAGAATGACATGAACATCTTGGATGACAAGGGGGTCAGTAAATTATTTGTAAATTGTTGTTCTGAAATTGGACTTCTCCTTTAAGATGAACTGAATTATATAGTTTTGGGGGCTTCAGTTTTGTAATCGAACATCAGACAGTCCTGACATTGAGGGAGTGACACTCAGCGATGGTGGACTATCAGTATGAGCTGTAACTGGTCTGTTAAAGCAAGGATTTTTTTTTTTGTTTTGTTTTGTTTTTGTTTTTGTTTTTAGAGCTATCCAAAATAACAGAGAGAACAGGTAGAATATGAGTTAGGGGGGCTTTTATTTTGTAATCGAACATCAGACAGTCTTGGCATTGGTTGGGTGACACTCTGGCAAGGTGGACAGAGATTTATTTTTATAACTATATAAATTTACAGATAGAAAAGGTTATACATGTACTGGATTAGAGTTTCTATGGAGTAAAAACTCAAACTGAATCTGAAATTAAACAATCAATTCAGTGAAAGTCTCTGATGGAGGAGAGTACAGGTGCAGAGCACAAAGAGAAGGACATTAAACACATTACAGTGAACCAGTAACAGTGACAATATTTAGCAAGTATTTTTCCTCACATAATGAACTGCTCTGAGAACACAATGAAAATGAAGTATCTAACAGCTATAGAAAACAACACTTCAGTCTAACCTGATTTATAGTAGTGTTTATACTGTTGTTTCAATAGGTAAGTTATGATGTGCTTAATGTGGGAACATCTAAATTAGTCTGACACTGTTTACTTTAAACTGAATCTGGTGACCCATCAAGGTGAGTTTTAAAGTAAAAAAAATCAATCACAATTCACAAGGAGCCACTGAAAACTGCAAATACAAGCATTATTGAGAATCTAAGTATATGTAAAAAATTAAAATGTGCATTTTAGCATTTTAAATCCATTCCCATATTTTCAGATGCTGGATCTAATGATGTGACGTATGCTCAGGTTAAATAAATGCCTGTAATAGAAGCTTTTAATCCACAGTGCTGATGAGTTTCCTGTATGTTGAGAAGGGCTGGAGAATGAGCAGGATCATCAATGATTTTAACATCTTTGTGATCTGAACACTTGATTTATCAGCCTTCATGTGCTTCAGTAAATATGTGCGCTGATCATCGAAAATCAGTGCACTGATAATACATGGAATAAAAACAGGAATTATCTTTTGGTGCTGCACAGTGTTTATTCTTATTAGTTGGTACCAGCAGAGGCAGCAGCTCAACATTTGACTGAGTGAGACAGAATATTCATCTTAAGGCTAGTTTTTTTCCTGAATGTTGATTAAGTGACCAAGTTTCCTTTTTCTGTGTATGTCTTCTTAGTTCTAGCTTCATTAAGATAAATTACTAAGGAATATTCTGAATATTCCTAATTATTTATTATTATTTGAAAATGTATCCTTTCATTCCAGACAGGTTGCTAGGTTGCAGAATAGATGTGAGAAATTTTGTCATCATAAAACTTTTGTTCTTCTTGATGTTAAATGTGTAGCAGGGTTTTCATGGTCATGGAATTTTAAAATTTTAAAAGTCCGGAAAAATCATGGAATTGTTCTAGGTTGGAAAAAGTTGTGTTATATAGTGAATATATAGTGAATCTTGCATTTAGCTGTTTTTAGCTCTGAAATATTTATTTATAAATACCCATAAGCGTACTCTTTAGATTGTAAAACTGCTTATTCAGTAACAACAAACAACTAAAGAAAAAAAAATATGGAAAGCCATTCATTGGTCAAAAGTTTTTGACTTATGCTTGCTTGTTGTTCTTAGTTAGAAATCTGAATAATTGTTCACATTATATCTTTATTTCAATACAATAAGATCTAATGGCTACGAAGCTGGTATGTATCACAAGCGTGAGCGACTCGGTCATCATAAATGTGATGCCACATGACGTTCATGTTTGTGGATGAGCAAATATGTATAAATATCTGAACAGATTAAACAGAACTGTTTTTATCTAAACACATAAATGTCTTCAGTGCCTCCAATACTTTTTTTTTTATTGTTTCTAAGAGTAGCCTATTAACTTGTCAGTATTTTCGAGAGACACAAAAGTGTAAGATAAATAAAGAAGAATTTAAGAATGTAATGTCTTGGGAGATAAAAGACAGTTTGGACCAGTTTTTCATGCATCGGGGAACACAATATCTTTGGCCAGATGGCAACAATTCAAGAGTGTAAGATAAAGGATGCCTCTTGTCATTCAAAACAATGTTAGCTTTACTCGAAACTCTTTCTTTATATACAGTGTACTCTCTATACTCGGTAACTTTATCCCTATTAGTTTACTTGCTATTGTTACTACCTTCCCCACTGACCACCTCTGAACCTTGGAAGCATTGCCTTATCATCTTAGTTTTCCACCATGTGTCAACTTGCAAAAAACAATGAAAGACTCATGACCTATTTTACACAATTAAACAGAATTCTAGGAGCTGGAAAATAAGAATTTCTTCCCTTTTTCAGATTGTTAATTAGGTGGATTCATTAAGAGGAACTGGAATAATAATAGTTAAATTTGTTTTTATGTCCCCCTTTGCCTTTGTGTTTAAATATTATGCTAGGTACAAACATATCAGTCAAACTAAACACCATCAGTGTCGGAGTGTGATAGAATAGAAATAGATTGACAGAAGCTCTAGTTGTAGTTTGGTTTGTTCTCTTTCAGCTCCACTGATCTAACCAGCGAGGAGCAGCTGTTGTTCACTTTATTTTCATAAATTTGTAAATACAATACTGGCATTACAATAAAAGTCTATATAAAAGTCAAAATAATTTCTCCTGTTCGTTAAACACCAGAATATAACTTTTCATAATGGTAAATAAAAATGTTACTAAATGTTTAATACTGAATGTGTCAGTGTCTTGAGGCTTTAACACAGTCTGTGTCTTTAACCGTCTGTCATCATTCAGTCAGTATGGAGCTCAGTCAACTTCCTCTTGTGCTCTGTGAGTATTATTTTCTCTGGATGTATTTCACTGCATGTTAATTGCTATTATTTTATGTAAATAATCAAGTTTAGTATTAATGGATTTTTTTTCTTCTTCTTCTTTTTTATGCTGCTTACAGTTTAAAATCCAGCTCTACTCCATGATATATAAGTGAAAGATGAGTTTGAGAGAGGAAGTGTGCAGTTAGTGCTGTTTGAGAAAATGCACTCTGTTGTGTTGTAGATCAGTGTGTTTGTTCAGTCATTCAGTTTTGTGATTTGTAATGTTGTTGAATCAGTTCTGTTGGTTTGTTTTGCAGTTATTGTCCTAATATTCCCTAGTACACAGTTAGTAAATGAGTGTCTTTATTGTGTCTTTAGTTTTCTAAAAGGTTTTTACAGAAAATTCTCAGGTTCCTTAAACTGAAACTCAGTCTAGACAGATCAAACTTTCTTAAAGCAAGTCTTGGATCTTAAATATTTTAACCAGATCATCATCTGTACACATGCACATACAGTTAGCTATAGATAAACTATAACATGACATAAAATACACAGTTGATCAGCTCAGTTTTCACAGTTTAATTTTATTTTATTTTTTTATTTTTGTGTTTTTAGTGCTGATTTCGAACATCCACTCTGAACACACTGAAAATGAGTGAATCTGAATATTTCTAACATATGGCTGATTCTACAGTAACTGTTACAAATCCAGATGTACATCATTTTGACCCCAAAAGATCATTTAAACCCATTATTGTGTTCCATGAGAAAAGCATAAAATAGACATTACAAAAAGTAGCTTTAGAAATATATATATATATTAAGTGTGTAGCCGGGAATGGGTGTGCAGTGCCTTTAAGCGGGCAGGTGAAGCAACAAGCGGGAGGTTTTTAAGTTTCGCAATTGTTAAACTATTGTTTGTTCACGTTTCCCTGTGCTGCACTCCCCGTTGTTGGCGTTTGGAAGAGCTGTGCGTGTGATTTCTGCTAATTAATGTAAGTAAAGGCTTTGTGTGTTTTAAAAACATGAATTCGCACTTATACGAGTTGGATGTCGTTTTAGGAATGTTATCGTTGGTCGGAAGAGCTGCATAGATGAGTGCGTGCGTGTGGTTTTGACCAATTGATGTGAGTAGAGGTCTTGTAATTAGTTTGAATACACACGAGTATATGTGTGCATGTATGCCTGTGTGTGTATATATATAAACCTTTAGATGTAATGTCACTTTAGGATCGTCTCCGTGTGGAGTGCGTATGATTTGTGGGGAATAACGTCTCGGACGCTGTTAGTGAGACGCCGTGTATTGTTGTGCATTTCCTTCTACGAAGTGGTTGGCTTCTACCGGCTAGCAATATCAATTGTATTAATCCAAGGTATTGTATTTTTATATTTTTCACGCTATATTGGGTATTTTGTTTATACTTCGGTGGATAATGATGGTATTATTGATTATTGGCTGTAACCATGCCTCTTATGTATTTGTGGGTATGAGTGTAAATATTGTGGACCGAAGTCGGTGCACTGAAGGATTGTGTGTCATTTTTAATCTATTGGGATTGTTTTAAAATCCACAGTTGTTGTGCACCGGTCCTCTCCTCTCTAAGGAGATTCCCCTCCATGAGGTGGTTGCCTGCTACAGTTTAGTCCATTATATGGGCTGAGGTATGAGCATCTTTTATTAAGAGGGTTATTTAATAATTGTTAAGGTACAATACTAAGGTGATGTATTATGTCTTGTGGGAATATTTTAATCAGTGGTGCTATTTACTCATTCCAAGTGGATGGTAAATTGTTTATAATGTTCGTTAAGTATGTAATCTGTTTACTGAAGACAAAATGTTATGTTTAAATTGCAGGCTTTATGCTGATTGCTGCGCTGTGTGCCACTGTTTCTTTTCCCACCATTTTGTTTTGTTGTTTGTTTATTTGACTATTCATTGCAGTGGTGTACAGAGGTCCATTCAAGTCTATGGGTGTCCATATTAACGTGATCGTATGTCTGTATGTTATTTGGGCTTAATGATTGGCCATATTATTGTAATCTTATGGTCTTGACAGGTTTTTGTTGAACTTTGAGCTTTCCATGTACTGAAGTTTTCTTTTGTTGGTTTGCGGTGTTTTGTGTTTGGGTGGAATGATTTTTGTTTGGTACACTTGATTTGTTTTTGGTTTGGGTTTTGTGTAAACCTTTTTTTTTCCCGTCAGTACAGTGGTTGTTTGAATACAAGAATCTCTGGCAATCCAGTACCATATTGGCCATTTTATTTACGTTGAAGGTTCATTTATGGACAACTGTATTCTAAGACTCGAAGTCAAACAAAAGTCATAATATACCTGTTAAAGTGTTGGTTAATGAACATTGCTTTATTGAAATAAACTTGACTTTTATTGCACTCTGGTTCTCAGGTTCTTTTAGTTGAACCGCCTGGGCGGGAGTTGGTTATATCAGGTTCCCTCTATCTTGTATACGTGGCGTAGTCGTTACCTAAATCTTAATGTTGCCAAAAGCAGGACATTACATCCTGGTGGTTTCGGTTACAAGTTTTTTTCCATAGAAGAGGTTGACTGAAGGAGATCCAGTGACTCTGATCTGTGATGTTTTACGGATCCTCTACAAGCTGGGTATTTATCTCGTATACTGAAACTGCTTCATCGGCTAAGTTATTGTGCATTCGTGTGCATCTTCAGGTTCTCTGATTATACCAACAAAAGGTGATGTGTAAAAATAACTTATTTCTTGAGGTAACTGCACATTCTCACTTTTTACAGACTACAGATATCATTATAAGCTGCTCTCAGACAGCAGCAGAGGAGCTGGAGGAAACTACACTGTCAGTTCTGCTGCTCTGAAACACACAGGAGTTTATGTGTGCAGAGCAGAGAGAGAAAAACAGCCTATTAAACAACCTACCACAACAAACAACCACTATGGGTCACTGGTGAGTTCAAACTGAATCAGTGTGAATGAGACTGTACTGAAATTTTCCTTGATCCTTTATTTAGAGGTTGATGTGTCATGAAATTTTATCCCATCATAATATACAGCTTCTTTCAAATGGTGTCAATAAAGAAAGATGCTTTTGCTGTCAGGTGTAATTACTGTATCTACTAGCAGGGGCCAAATAGACCAAACTAACCAGCAAAACTTTGACTGCTGGGTTAGTGTTATATCAATAAAATTGTCTGAGAATACAATCGTAGCTGTAATTGTCTTCTCAGGTGTTTCTCCTCCAGTGTCTCTGATCATCAGTCCCAGCAGAACTCAACACTTCACATCTGTCTCTCTCTCTCTGAGCTGTGAGGACCAGAGTAACTCTGATAGATGGACAGTGAGAAGATACACAGGGATTCGGTGGCTGAAAGATGGTTCAATCTTCAGTGTGGGGATCACAAACAGGATCTACATGTACAATCAGCTCCACCATCACATCAGACACTGGAGTGTACTGGTGTCAGTCTGAATCTGGAGAGATCAGTCATCCTGTTAATATCACTGTACACTGTGAGTCTGTGTTTCTGTGTTTTTTTTTTTTATTTCACTGGAAATTGCGTAAGTTCATTTAAGCAGGTTCATTTAACAAGTACAGGAAACATTAGTGCAGGTGAGGGGCAATTGAAACAGTGAGCTGATTTATTTCTTCTTATGTTCTTGTTCCGATATAGTGTTATAGGTCCGATATAGGTCGTGCTGATTGTCAAAAGCTGCAGGATGAGAGGTAAATGTCTGTCTGATTTATTGCATTACATTCATTATAATCAATTTAAAACCAAATTATTGTCAATAATATTGTGTAGCTGTCATTCTTTGAGTTTAATGTGCTTACTAAAACTGTTTTAAAACAACATGAAGTGTGAAAATTGCTGTTACACAAATCAGTTCAGATGAATCTGTCTCACTCCTCCTACAAATACACATTTCCTCACTGACAAAGATATAATGTTTTGCTTTGTTAAATATAGTTATAAGATCATGGTAGGTAGTTCATAAAAACATTAAACAGAGAGAAACCAACATGCATACCTGTTCAAGTAAATAGTTGATTGTTTTGTGTGTATTTAACAGTTACATCTGTTGAAGAGCAAGAAACTGCAATCTGATAATAATCTGATGTGACAGTGAGAAAACTTCAGCTTCATCCTGGAATCTCTCAGTATCTCATTTACAAGTTTGGGCTGAACGTGCTTAAATACTGCAAAAGTCACAATTTGGGAGTGACAACTGCATTTTTCAACTCCTTTTGGCATCTCACTGTTGTTAATGTTAACGTTAACTTGATTTTACTCACAATCAATCTGTGATCCTTGATTGTTATACTACATGTACTTCTGACAAACTATGTATATGAGATATATGAATATATCAATGTCTGTTTTAAGTCCTAAACAGAAATACAGCACATAAATAAACTTTAGGTTTAGTCGGAAATATATTTGTGACACTTTAATGATATACTTTCAGTGAATTGTAGATGATTAAACCACTACAGCATAGCAATCAGCCACTAAAAAACAGCTTAATGTGGGCCCGCCAGTCCCACACAAACCCCCCATTGCAGGCCTCAAACGTTGCTGGAGTGTGTTGAGGCCAAGTGAAACCCAAAATGGCCACTTCACTCAAGAGCACAAATAAATTAAATGAAATGTAATGTGGCAAGAGTTCAAGGATCCCGTCACCTGTCAGACCTGTCCATTTTAACTGCAAAACGGAGCACAGCTACCCAGTGAAATAGTGGTCGATTAACCTCCAAACACAAACAAGTGGTTTTTATCACACACATTACAAACTATGTCTCACATGTGCTGCAGTGTTAAATGTAATCAAAGCATTTTTTCTTTTTTTTTTCTTCTTTTTTTTTTTTTTAACCACATAGTAGCCGTGAATACACCACAACTACCAGAAATAGTCATAGCACAAAGTCTTATTTTATTGAAACACATTCTTGTAGGTGTTAGAAGTAATGCAAGATAAAATGTTATACATTACATGACATGTACCCACCTGAAAATAAGTGACAGAACCCAGAGGGTATCAATTTGACATCAAGCTAGTGTATAACATTTTTTTTAAGGGTCGCTTAGCAGTTTCTTCCAGTGCCAATATTTTGGACAATATTGGCATGAATCCTTTTTAATTTGTGCTAATTGTGCACTGATGAGAGACAACACAAACTACGAAAACATATTTTATTACATAAACAGTTTATACATAGAAAAAACGTAAATTTTCGATTCATCAGAATATCCACCATTAGCAGCTATTACAGCTCTGCATAAGCTGGGCCTAAATTCATTGTATTATAAACTTAATTGGCAATCAATTGTTGAAGCTATTAAGGTGTGCTGACCCAAAAATCTTTTTAAAAAAACCTGGGCCAAGTTTAAACCAGTAACCAGGCATCACAGCTGGCAAATGGGCATGTCTGACTTTGACATGTATATATTGCCATTATTATGTAATCAAAATGAAAAGTATTATTGCTAGTCTTCAATGATAATGTCAAGTTACTTTAATGTATTTGCACCAAAAAATAAGGATTTATGCTGGTATCTTTCAAAACCACACTTTGCCAGGGGTGTTTCCAAACTTTTGGAGGGCAGTGTATATGGACATCACATTGTAGTGGACAGCACATTCCAAGGCCCAGTTTATGGCAGGGGCCCTCCCTGACCACAATACTGGACAGAGGTTTGCTACATTTTGATTGGATCTTGGTGAACTAACATAAGCAAACTGTCCATCGCCATCAGATAAAGATGCCAGGACAACAGCCAGACATCTCTTAGAGCACAAGAAGAAGACCTTTGGTACAATGCCCGGGAAGGACAGAACTTCCTATTGGTCAAAATGCAGTTTGTGCCCTTCACGCACCTTGAGACTGATTCCTAATGGTTTGGCCTGTGACCGACCATAAAAATTCCTCAGGACCTCCAGATGCAGCAGCAGTGGGTGAAACTAAGAGAGATCATGGAGATCCATCCAAATCCATTCTTAACTGTTTTCAAACCTTACAACTGATGCACACTACAACACACGCATCTTATACTTATTCAAAGAAATAAGTATTCCTTGTGACAGCAACGTGTAGTGCAACCTCTTACACAAACTTAGCTGTTAATGGACAGATGAATGCATGCATGACAGTTCAATCTTTTCCCATCATGTTTGGACTTAATGTGTTTGTAACATTGCCAAATGCATTCTGGTTATGGTTTGAGAAGTGAGAAATGCACTGGTAAAACTTTAGCGACACTTTTCTAGCTTTGTGTTTGGACTATGCAAATAAATTCCACAGAGGAAAGAAGGGTGGGCCACCACGTGTCCCCCCACTCTGATGGAACCAGCCAAGTCTGCGACTTGTAAAGAAGTGATACTAACAGGACAACCTCCGTTCTGAGTCTGCTGCCTGTGAAGGAAAAGACAAACAGAACAAACCTCTGTTCTGTGTTCTGAGTCTGTGGCCGGTTGAGGAAACACACGTTCTGAGTCTGCCGTCCGTTAAGGGAAGAGACTGCAACAAGACAACCAACGTTCTGAGTCTGCTACCTGTGAAGGAAAAGACACTAATAGAACAAACCCCCGTTCTGAGTCTGCTACCCGCGAGGGAAGAGACTATAGCAGGATACACAGTTCTGAGTCTGAGTCCCATAGGGGAAAGACACAACGGAAACACCCCGTTCTGAGTCTCCGGCACGTCCAGGGGGCGTTAACAGAAACACCAACGTTCTGAGTCTGCGGCCTGCTACAGGGAAGGCAACAATAGGTCAACCTTCGTTCTGAGTCTCCAGCCTGCAAAGGTGAGACAACAACAGATACCAAGTCCAAGTCTCCAGCTTTTGAGGCAGCAACAGATACGACCACGTTCTGAGCCTCCAGCCTGTGAGGAAAGAGATAGTCTACGTTCAGAGTCTTCGTCCAGCAAGACAACAACAGATGCAGCGTCCTGGGTCTCCATCCTAGAGAGACAAAGCGGATTGACCATGTTCTGAGTCTCTAGCCCAGAGAGGCAGAAGACAGACAGACATTTGCAACGAGGTTAAGCTCCGGCGAGCAAACCTTCACTTCAGGTACTTTTGCTTGCGTGTTCCAAGCGAAGGACCTTCAGCACCTACTCCAGGGCCACATCTGCGTGTTCCAGATCTTAGGACCCTTTGGTGCTTCAGGAGATCAGCATCCTACAGCGCTTCATCTTCAAGGCTGTCGAAACGGATTCCTGCTCCTTTCCCCACTGTACTGCCACCAGCGCAACCAGTGGAAGAAGTTGCCGCCACCGGACTGCTCACTCAACCACAGCGAACGTAAATATCACTTCGAAAACCTCTTCCAGAGACCTTGGCATTGTTGTATATTATCAGTATATGATCTTCTAATTTACATTAGATATTATATAGCTGATTGCAGTTGATAACAAATCTTACACGTATTTGTTTGATGCATAGTAAGGTTATTCACCTTATTTGTTTCAGAGTAGCAACAGTTTATCTTTCCAGATAACGTACCTCTGATATAGCAACTCCCAACATAATCACTTGCTTTTTATGCATCTTATGCACTTTATTCCTTCTTCATTCATGGTATTCATTTAGTAGTTGTTGATTACTCTTGTCTATCTTGTTAATAAAATGTATTTTATTACAACTTGTGTCTTCCTTGTGTTGATAATACAGAAGAGGTTCTACAAGTTAGAGATCCCACCAATCTTTCTTATGTGATGTACTCATAACCACACATGGTTATCCAAGAATCATAACGTCAGCTGTGACGTGAGTACCCATCACTACCCTATTATACCTCCCTAGGTTGGTGAAAGTTAAATTCACTACCTTAATTGGCGTCCCTAGGTTGGCGAAAGCGAAATTTACTACAACATTGACTTCTTAACTGGAAGACCTCAGTCAGTCCGTGTTGGCCACAACACCTCGAGCACTACCACACTGAGCACGGGTGCCCCACAGGGCTGTGTTCTCAGCCCGCTGCTCTTCACGCTGCTGACCCACGACTGCACTGCCAAGTTCAGCTCCAACCACATCATCAAGTTTGCTGATGACACAACGGTGGTAGGTCTCATCAGCAACAACGATGAAACACACTACAGAGAGGAAGTGGCACAACTGGTTGAATGGTGTGGTGCAAACAACCTGTCCCTCAATGTGAGTAAGACAAAGGAGGTTGTGATGGACTTCAGGAGGAACTCCGCTGACCACCCCCCACTGACCATCGACAGCTCGGCTGTGGAGAGAGTCAGCAGCACCAAATTCCTGGGGGTGCACATCACGGAGGATCTCACCTGGACCACCAACACCATGTCACTCTCCAAGAAGGCACAACAGCACCTACACTTTCTCCGCTGGCCGAAAAGGGCAAGTCTCCCTCCACCCATCCTCACCACATTCTACAGGGGAACCTTTGAGAGTGTGCTGACCAGCTGCATCACTGTCTGGTACGGGAACTGCAGTGCTGCTGACCGCAAGACCCTACAACGGACAGTGAACACAGCTGCTAAGATCATCGGTGCCCCTCTCCCCTCCCTTCTGGAAATTTTCCTTGCACGATGCTCAGGTAAAGCCACCAGCATCGTGAAGGACCCCACCCACCCCTCCCATCATCTCTTCCAGCTCCTGCCATCAGGAAGACGCTGCAGGAGCATCGGAGCCCACTCTGCAAGACTGCTCAACAGCTTTTTCCCCCAGGCTGTGAGAGCCCTCAATTCCAACCACCTCACCCCCCTCTGAAACCTTATCCACAATGTAAACTGTTGAAAAACTCAAAACACATTTTTTGCAATTCTGAGCGTGCTACACACAGGTGAGTGGGCTGGACAAACCACCTGTAGTAACGCATTCTTTCATCTCTATATGCACCAGACACTTTCTTATTAACACTTATTAACGTTACAAGGACCTAATAAGGACTTACAAATGTTTACTTGTCAACGCACCACAAATCTTTTTGCACTATTTGCATCTTAACCTTTAAATACCTCTTCTGCACACTGTCATGCACAGTTATTATGTATACTTGTATAGTCTGTCTTCGGTTATGTGTATGTATAATCAATTATTTATAGTACATGTAGTATATGTATAGTTACATGTATAGGTTTAAAAAATTGTTTCTACATCTAGTGTATTTATGTTCATATTTATGTTTATTTATGTAGCACCGTGGTCCTGCGAGACACGACATTTCGTTCCACTGTATGTCCACACATGTAGCGGAATGACAATAAAGCTTGACTTGACTTGACTTGACTTGAATTCTTTGTCAGCTGGATTAAGCAGCATTGTCTCTTAACTGGGGTCTCGGACAGCATCGATTTCTCCTTTCGAAACGTGTCCCAATGAGCAAATGATTTTCAATGAAATATTGACTCAAAAAATGACAGTATTTCAGTAAATGATAATTGCTTTCCAAAAAAAAAAAAAAAAAAAATATATATATATATATATATATATATATATATATATATATATATATATATATATATATATATATATATATATATATATCCAAATCAGACTGACGTCAAAAACTTGATGTCAATTTCACATCCACACACTCATGTCCTTTCTAATGCCCACACTGAATCAATAACTAACATGATTAACAATATTTCACATCTTTTATTTTGGTTAATGTTAAGTAACTATTTTACTGTTAAGGTAAATTAGTGCTTTAAAAAATTGCATGTGTAGAATAAGATTTGTAAAAATGTAAATGATCTTACCAGCCCGTTAAAAGATCCACAAGCAGAAAGACATATTTCTAAAGGCATAAATCAAAGCACACACAATGTTTTGTAAAAGTGTACATTTACCTTCACTAATTTACCTACTCTGTTCTTTAATGATAGTTCATAATGCATTTAATTACAGTGGTATGCCAAAGTTTGGGCACCCCTGTAAATTTTCATCATTTTCCTTTATAAATCATTGGTTGTCTGGATAAGAAATTTCAGTTAAATATATCATATAGGAGACAAACACAGTGATATTTGAGAATTGAAATAAAGTTTATATGATTTATGGAAAGTGTGCAAGAATTATTTAAACAAAATTAGGCATGTGCATAAATTTAGGCACCACAAAAGAAAAATTAACTCAATATTTTGTGCATCCTCCTTTTGCAGAAATAACAGCCTCTAAACGCTTTCTATAGCTTCCAATTAGAGTCTGGATTCTGGCAGAAGGTATTTTGGACCGTTCTTCTTTACAAAACATCTCCAGTTCAGTCAGGTTTGATGGTTTCCGAGCATGGACTGCCCGTTTTAAATCACACCACAAATTTTCAGTAATATTCAGGTCTGGGAACTGAGATGGCCATTCCAGAACGTTGTACTTGTTCCTCTGCATGAATGCCTTAGTAGATTTTGAGCAGTGTTTAGGGTCGTTGTCTTGTTGAAAGATCCAGCCCCGGCGCAACTTCAACTTTGTCACTGATTCCTGGACATTGTTCTCCAGAATCTGCTGATATTGAGTGGAATCCATGCGACCCTCAACTTTAACAAGACTCCCAGTCCCTGCACTGGCCACACAGCCCCACAGGATGATCGAACCGCCACCAAATTTTACTGTAGGTAGCAAGTGTTTTTCTTGGAATGCTGTGTTGTTTTTCCACCATGCATAACACCCCTTGTTTTGCCCAAATAACTCTATTTTAGTTTCATCAGTCCACAGCACCTTATTCCAAAATGAAGCTGGCTTGTCCAAATGTGCTTTAGCATACCTCAAGCGACACCGTTTGTGGCGTGTGCAAAGAAAAGGCTTTTTCCGCATTACTCGTCCATACAGCATCTCCTTGTGTAAAGTGCGCTGAATAGTTGAACGATGCACAGTGACACCATCTGCAGCAAGATGATGTTGTAGGTCTTTGGAGCTGGTCTGTGGGTTGACTGTGACTGTTCTCACCATCCTGCGCCTCTGCTTATCTGAGATTTTTCTTGGTCTGCCACTTCGGGCCTTAACTAGAACTGTGCCTCTGGTCTTCCAATTCCTCACAATGTTCCTCACAGTTGAAACTGAGAGCTTAAATCTCTGAGACAGCTTTCTGTATCCTTCCCCTAAACCATGATGTTCAACAATCATTGTTTTCAGGTCATCTGAGAGTTGTTTTGAGGCTCCCATGTTGCCACTCTTTAGAGAAGATGCAAAGAGGAGAAACACTTACAATTGGCCTCCTTTAAATACTTTCTCACGATTGGATTCACCTGTGTATGGAGGTCAAGGGTCACTGAGGTTACCAAACCAATTTTGAGTTCTAAAAATCAGTGCTAAAGGTATTGAAATCAATAAAATGACAAGGGTGCCTAAATTTATGCACATGCCTAATTTTGTTTAAATAATTCTTGCACACTTTCCATAAATCATATCACATCACTGTGTTTGTCTCCTATATGATATATTTAACTGAAATTTCTTATCCAGACAACCAATGATTTATAAAGGAAAATGATGAAAATTTACAGGGGTGCCCAAACTTTGGCATACCACTGTAACATTAACACATACAATTTAATACTATATGTTTTATATAGATATGTAACAAGCCCCTTACAGTTTTAACACAGCCCTGCACACAGTGCATACGGCCGTTGAGCTGCAGATGCCACTGATGACAGACAAACTCAACACCATCAGTGTCAGAGGCCTGATAGAAACAAACAGAGATGAGCTCATAGTTGTGGTTTGGTTTGTTGTTTCAGCTCTGTGACATTAATCAGTGTGAGAGGAGCGACAGTTTTTACTAGTTTCTGTGTCTTTGCTTTGATAAAGTTATAAGTACAGCAAATGTACTGATTACAATAAAGATGTATGAAAGTACTGTTTTATTTTAATTATTATACATAAGAATATTACTTTTGATAATTGCAAATTGATGCTGTTCAGATTTATATGGAACGAGTCGACAACAGTGTTACGTTTTCTGAAAACATGTTACAAGATTACCAACATTGTCAGACATTTTTCTGTAACACATGAGGTAAATTTGTGTGTCTTTAATCTGTCATGATGTTTCTAAAGATCTGACTGCAGGTTTCAGGAAGTCTTGAGGCTTTAACACAGTCTGTGTCTTTAACCGTCTGTCATCATTTGGTCAGTATGGAGTTCAGTCAACTTCCTCTTGTGCTCTGTGAGTATTATTTTCTCTCAGTGTATTTCAGTGGATGATGATTGCTGTTATATTCTGTAAATGATCAAGTTTTTTAGTGTTCCTGAATGTATGTCTTTTCTTTCTGCTCTCTAGTCCATGATATATGAGTGAAAGATGAGTTTGAGAGAGGAAGTGTGCAGTTAGTGCTGTATGTGTAAGAGAAATGCACTCTGTTGTGTTGTAGATCAGTGCATTTCGTCATCCATTTAGTTTTGTGCTGTTCAATGGTGTTTAATGAATCAGTTCTGTTGGTTTGTTTTACAGTCTACTGTCTCTGATGCCTTAGACTGGCCACACACTTGAAGATTTTAAGCCGATTTGCACCCCTGTATGATGGGGGGAGAGTGTGACCCAATTTGAAGCTTATCTCAACTCGTAGATATCAAACAAGTTTTCATAAAAATATCAAACACTCTTGATCAGGCTGCCTCTGATGTGATATCCTTGATAGCCAATACGAGTGAACAAGCATCACCTACCGGATGTTGTGTGCTTCTATAGCTGAAACTTGGCAGCCACAAACATGCCACAAAAGCGTTGAGAAAAAACATCACCCTTATTCTTTATTTTCTATTTTTGTTTTACACCATGCAATAAAGTGTGCCCTTTGAGAGCTGACAACGATTGTCCTGCATGTTTTTCTTCTTTAGTCACATTTGATCTTGTGAGTCTCTGTGAGATCTCGTGTCACTATGAATTCGTTCCTACAATCAGCAAGTGTGTGGTCTCGCAGTCTGGTTAAATCATCTAGTGTGCGCGTTCAGATGATTAAAGGCTAAAATCAGTTCAAACTGTCTTGATGTCTGTGGTCTCCCATGGTTTTAAAATCAGTTAAGATTGTCCCAGTGTCTATATGCAGTTAGTAAGAGTGTCTCTTTATCAGACAGTTTCCTTCAAGTTCCCTGAGCAAGTTCAAGTTCTCTCTGCTTTGATGATGAAATCTATAAGATGTCAAACAAATGTGACAAAAAACACCAAACATGCTCACACAAAAATAAATACAGAAAACAGAACAGAACAGAAACTGATAGCCAGTGAAGACAGATAAAGAGAGGGGTAAAACTAACACATGCTCTCTCAGGCTTATTAAAGACCAGTCGTGCTGCTGTACTCTGGATCATTTGAAGATTTGATTGCACATGCTGGAAATCCACTTGAAGAGCATTGCAGTAGTCCAGTCTAGAGATGACAAGAGCCTGGATGAGTTGTGCTGCATGTTCAGTTAGGAAGAGCCTGATCTTCCTGATGTTGTTCAGTGCAAACCTGTATGTCAGTGCTGTCTTTGTAATGTGGTCTCTGAAGGTCAGCTGGTCATCAAGGAGTAACCCAAGATTTATAAATGATCTGGTTAGGATTATTATTGATGATTCTAGCTGGATGGTGATGAAGCTCTGTCTTCACTAGACTGAGTTGTAGTGATGGTTTATCATTCATGAAATGTCCATCAGGCAGTCTAAGATTTGTGTAGGTACTGTGGGATTGACTGGATGAAATGAAAAGTACCGCTGTGTGTCATCAGCATAGCAATGGTTCATATCACACACTCCTATCATAAAGCAGTTCAGTCCTTTAGAATATAAGGTTCAGGTTTCCTGCTTCACATTATAACATTATGCATTTATTTTCCACATTCCCCTGCGGTGGCCGAGAGAGCTCAACGTGTAGAAACTATATATATGTTCCTTTTAGAACATGGCTGAGGACATCAACTAAATTATTCTGCACACTGGAACAAAATGCTGCTGTAATCTATATAAATTATTACAATTGGTATGCAATTAAAAAGAAAAATCTAAAATTTTAAACATTTGTTAATCTTGCATTTTATTTCTTTTTTCTTTCTTTTTTTTTTTTTTTGTATCCACAGCCAATGACTTCCCTTATGATTATTTTTTACACTTCCTGTTGTTCTGACTGGTGTGTAAAAATGCTCCATGCTAGTGTTCACATGGTGAGAACATCTTATATATGAGTTTTTAGAGGGTTTTTAATTTACAACAGCATATACAACAGCTAGTCTTTACATTGTGTGGCACTCCGGGGTGGTGTACTATCAAGATGAACCAAATTTTAAACCAGTTTTGGGGGGCTTCAATTTTGTAATCGAATATCAAACAGTCCTGACACTAACAAAAAGATCTGAAAATACTGGTGTGAGTTTCTCTTCACACTGCATGTCATTTATTTGGCATCACAGCACCATCAACTAGAAATGCAAGCTATGTATTCTTTCTACTGTACTTCCTTATTCACATCATTCTCTCAGTAAATATTCACACATTTCAGATATAGGCTATATTTTTCTAAAAAAAAAAAAAAAAAAAAAAAATCAAAGAATGGTTGCTCTTCAGATTTGCTACAGTTTTTACAGACTGTGTCAGTACTCAGTTAACAGTGTAGTCTGCACTGTTGTTATATTATACTTTTGCCATTTCTGTGCTTTTGTTGTTGATGTTCAGAGTCTACAGTATTTCACACATTTCACTGCTTAGTTTTCCACCATGTGTGATCTGTTCAAATGACAATAAAAGACTCATGACTTTTTACACAAAGAGATTTCTGCAAGCTGAAAATAAGAACAACTTCTTTAAAACAACTGAAAAAAATTTTGCACTTTAAAAAGGTCCATTCAATAAGAGGAACTGGAATCATAATCATTAAATTTGTTTCAGTGCTCATCCCTTGCCTTTGTGTATGAATATTAAACTGTGTTCACAGGTACAAATATACAGTATCAGTTAAACTCAAGACTATCAGTGTCAGAGGCCTGATAGATATAAATAGATGTGAGCTCATAGTTGTAGTTTGGTTTGTTCTCTTTCACTAACCAGTGAGGGAGGAGCAGCAGTTGTTCACTCTATTTTCACTTAAATACATGATTATAAATACAGCTAAAATAACCATTACAATAAATAACCATCAAAATGAATCATTTTCCGTTGTTCTTTAAACACACCCGCATATAAGTTTTCATAAAAGCAAATAAATACTGTTTAATTCAACACTGAATGAATCTTCACAACATTTCTGTAGAAATCATTTAGAAAAGTGACATTTTGTGAAAACAAGTTAGCAGATTATCAACATTATCAAATGATCTTCTGTAACACATGAGGTACATTTGTGTGTCTTTAATCTGTCTTGATGTTCCTAAAGATCTGACTGCAGGTTTCAGGAAGTCTTGAGTCTTTAACACAATCTGTGTCTTTAACCGTCTGTCATCATTTGGTCAGTATGGAGTTCAGTCAACTTCCTCTTGTGCTCTTTGAGTATTATTTTCTCTGAATGTATTTCAGTGGATTATGATTGCTATTATATTATGTAAATGAAGTGTTTTAGTGTTCCTGGATTCATGTCTTTTCTTGCTGCTCTCAGTGTTTTAAATCCAGCTCTAGTCCATGATATATGAGTGAAAGATGAGTTTGAGAGAGGAATTGTGCAGTTAGTGCTGTTTGTGAAAGAGAAATGCTCTGTAGATCAGTGTATTTGTTCGGTCTTTCAGTTTTGTGCTGTTTAATGGTGTTGAATCAGTTCTGTTGGTTTGTTTTCATTTATTGTCGCTGCTGTCGTAATATTTACTATACACAGTTAGTAAAGGGTTTGTCTTTATTCTTCTGCTTGTGATCAGACTGTTGCCTTGAAGTTCCATAAATAGAAGTTTGTTATGACCAAATGTGTCAAATATCAGTCAGATGTTTTAATTTTTATCTGGACTCATATACAGTCATATACATGTACTGTCACCTACACAATATCTTAATATTTGTACATCTTTATAGTTTTCTTTCTTTCTTTCTTTCTTTCTTTCTTTCTTTCTTTCTTTCTTTCTTTCTTGTTCATCTTCAGTTCATACGAAGATTAGCTCAATGTTCACATTATAATGAGTTTTTCTCTTTTTGTTTTTAGTGCTGATTTCAAACATCTATTCTCTACAAACTGAAGGTGAGTGAATTTTATTCATATATTTTATTAAATATGATGAAAATGTGATTCTGCAGTAACTGTTACAAACCAAATGAGTTGAGAAATTATTTCCATTTCTTTGATTAAAAAAACATTTTTTTAGCAAGTTAAATTATTCATGTGACAAGACTGAGGTGTGAGACAGTGAGACAAGATATTCTTTTGAAAAACTTGTTGAAAAACTTGTATGTAAATGTACAGAAATAAGATATAAAAATGTATACAAACGTGACAGTATATTAACAGATCTTCTATAAATGACTGTAACAGTTATAGAGAACAACACTTCAGTCTATCCTGATTTAACATGTGTTTTACCATCAAGTGACCGTGTTCATACTGTAAAACCAGCACATTATTTTCATTGTGAATTGTTGTCATTGTACAGAAAGACCAAAAGCCAAAGTGACCATTAAACCTGATCAACATGTATTCAGAGGAGAGACAGTCACTCTCAGATGTGACATTGATGGTGAAGGAGTCACTAGCTGGCAGTACAGCTGGTATAAAGATGGTTCAGCTGATGCTTTCAGTGATCAACAGGAACACACATTCTGGTCTGTTACTGAGTCTAATGCAGGAAAATACTCCTGTTATGGAGCAAAGAGAGGAGGATCACGCAGATCACAACACAGTGATAAAGTTACACTGACAGTATCAGGTGAGTTTGATCATCTCTTTATAAACACACAAACATTTAATATGTTATTAATGAGTGATTTCTCCATTTCAGATTTAGTTTTAAGTGTTTCTCCACAGAAGTGGTTGACTGAAGGAGATTCAGTGACTCTGATCTGTGAGGTTTACGGCTCCTCTACAGGCTGGACATTCAGCTGGTACACTGAAACTATTTCATCAGGTAAGATATAATGTGCTTCATGTGGTAACATCTGAATGAATATTTAAAAAAATAAATTAATCAATGCATTCATTCATTAATATGGAGATTAAAAATATTTAATCAATCTGTTTTAATTCTAATCAATCTACTTTGATTATACCAACAAAGGTTATTTATAAGACTCATGTAAAAATGACTCTTGATATCTTGAAGTAACAGCACATTCTCACTTTTTACAGACAGCAGTAATCATTATCAGCTGCTCTCAGACAGCAGCAGAGGAGCTGGAGGAAACTACACTATCAGTTTTGCTGCTCTAAAACACACAGGAGTTTATGTGTGCAGAGCAGAGAGAGAAAAACCAGCCTATAAAACATGGTACAGCAACTCACAGTTAATATGGGTCACTGGTGAGTTCAAACTGAATCAGAGAATGAATGAGACACTACTGAAGTTTTCCCTGAACTTTTTTAGAGCTTGGTGTGTCTTTAAATTGTATCCTGTCTTAATATGGCTTTGAATTGAAGAAAGATGCTTTTACTGTCAGGTGTAGTTACAACATCTAGCAGAGACTAAATAGACTAAACTAAGCAGCAAAACCTTGATCGCTTACCTGTAAATATAAATGTAAAATGTTATAATTCTTATGGTGCATTGTTAACTAAATTAACTTGTTAACTTTGTTAACTAAAGTTAACTTTTGTGGCACAAAAGTGTAAGTGGACTTGAGGGGAAAATAGTCAAATATAGGTGTAATAAAATAATTTGATTATTTTAATAAAGTGTTTAGAAAATAAAGTGTTTTCATTATGAAATGTATTTTAATTTTTTGTCGTTGATCACACCTCGATTCTAGGAGGGACTTTACCAAAAACAGAGGTACACTTCAGCAAATTAGTACCTTATAAACTTTATTTTACAGTTTGATTGATATCCCTAGGTTTTTTTTTTTTTTTCTCTCCAGCACTTTATGGAGGTTTTTGTTAGCTGTCACAGTTGTCTTTGACTTACTTGTTAATTGCATAATGACAAATACATTAAGGTGTTATTTTGTTAATGAAGTTTTAAATAGAAATAAAAAATTAGACTTATTTCAGATATCAGAACTGTTGTATTTATTATTATTATTATTATTATTATTATTATTATTATTATTATTATTTCCTGTGAAATTGTTTTGAATTTGTATATTGTGTACAGTGTTAATAAAACTGACCTGATTAGATTTCATAATTATAGCTGTATTTGTCTTCTCAGGTGTTTCTCCTCCAGTGTCTCTGATCATCAGTCCCAGCAGAACTCAACACTTCACATTTGTCTCTCTCTCTCTGAACTGTGAGGACCAGAGTAACTCTGATAGATGGACAGTGAGAAGATACACAGACAGTGGACGGCTGGAAGATTGTTCATCATTACACAGAGGTTCACAAACAGGATCTACATGTACAATCAGCTCCACCATCACATGGGACACTGGAGTGTACTGGTGTCAGTCTGAATCTGGAGAGAACAGTCATCCTGTTAATATCACTGTACACTGTGAGTTTGTGTTTCTGTGTTTATTCATTCATTTCCATTCACAAAGCCCTCATTTGGGGGCAACGTAGCAACCGCATAGCAACATGCTGCTTTAAATTAGCTTTTCCTAAATAATTTTAATTTATGAATTATCTTAATGTTGATTTGCTTAGATTGTATTGTTGTCTTGTATTTTATGATTGTCATTAAGTTGTCATTAAGGTGTCCTTCAGTGTTTTATAACATTCTAAATAAAATACACTATTATTATTATTATTATTATTGTCACCACATTGTTGTTACATTCATATTACATTATTGCTATTTGTCAGTTCATGTTTCCTCTGTTTCTGTAGATGATGTGATTCTAGAGAGTCCTGTTCATCCTGTGACTGAAGGAGATACTCTGACTCTACACTGTTTATATCAGTTTACAACCCCACCAAACCTCAGAGCTGATTTCTATAAAGATGGATCACTCATCCAGAGTCAAACTTCAGAGATGATCATCTTTACAGTCTCAAAGTTACATGAGGGTTTCTACTACTGCAAACACCCAGATGGAGAGTCAGCCAAGAGCTGGATCTCAGTCAGAGGTGAGACTGTAGATCAGTAAACACTATTGAAATGTTCCTGTATCATTTAGATATTTTAATTGCTCTTATATTATGAAATTGATCATATAAAAGTTAGTGGTGTTCCTTTTTTTTTTCTTCTTCCTGTTCTCAGAGTTTCAAATCCAGCTCTAGTTCATGATATATGAGTGAAAGCTGAGTTTAAGAGAGGAAGTGGTCAGTTTGTGTTTGTGAAAGAGAAATGTACTCTGTTTGTTGTAGAGCAGTGTGTTTGTTCAGTCATTCTGTTTTGTAAGTGTGCATTTATTCCTCTGTTTGTATTCAGACTGTTAGCTTGAAGTTTTCTGTTGTGATGATAAAAATGGATGAGGGAAAAAATCGATACAGCATAGTATAGTGATATTTTGTTTGGCGACAATGTATCAGTGTACATCGATGGCAAGTATTGATTATATAAATATATATATATATTTTTTTTTTCCTGAGCAAGTGATTCAGCACTACTGTATTCTCTCTCTTTCTGTCATTGTAAATATAAAGTGCAAATGGAGTCACATGACTAAAAGTGAGCTGCAAGCTTTAATACAAGACCTTCAGTCACATTTACAATAAATGAAGCTGTCTATAATGCCAGTGTGCTTCTGGTACTATGTAGTTTTGTGTCTAATTCTATGAGAGGGTGAAGACTGATTATTAAAACAGCCTCTGTTACCGCTAGACACAGATGTCTGAAATATGACCCCACTTTCCCCCTCAAACTAAAAACTAAAAAATAAAAATTTTACTTCCAAGTGTCGGCATTGTTCAGCCCCATAGTTGCTGCTAGCATCTGAATTCCTTGAGATTTACTGAAAAACTTCACAACTCAATCACTTTATATTGACAGATATTCCCACATCAACTTTAACTGTGCAGCCACAGAGTTCATTGTTCACTGGAGACTCAGTTACTCTGAGATGTGAGGTGGATCAGTCAGGGGATGGAAGGGTGTTTCTCTGGAGTAAAGACTCAAACAATGAGTTTTCTGGAGCTGCAGTTAAAACAATAGATTCAGTGGAAGTGTCTGATGGAGGAGAGTACAGGTGCAGAGCACGAAGAGGAAAACTTTACACAAATTACAGTGAACCAGTAACAGTGACAATATACGGCAAGTATTTTTGATTACATAAAATGATTCATAAGACACTGAATAAGTGACTATAACAGCTATAGAGAACAACAATTCAGTCTAACCTGATCCAGCATGTGTGATTTACAGTCTAGTAACTGTGTTCATTACAGTAAATACAGCACGTTATTTTCATTGTGAATTGTTGTCATTGTACAGAAAGACCAAAAGCCAAAGTGAGCATTAAACCTGATCAACATGTATTCAGAGGAGAGACAGTCACTCTCAGATGTGACATTGATGGTAAAGGAGTCACTAGCTGGCAGTACAGCTGGTATAAAGATGGTTTAGCTGATGCTTTCAGTGATAAACAGGAACACACATTTAGGTCTGTTACTGAGTCTGATGCAGGTAAATACTCCTGTTATGGATCAGAGAGAGGAGGATTACGAACATCAAATATCAGTGATGCAGTTACACTGACTGTATCAGGTGAGTTTGATCATCTCTTAATAACCACATACATTTAACATGTTATTAATGAGTGATTTCTCTGTTTCAGGTGAAGCCCAGGCAGTTTTAAGTGTTTCTCCACAGAAGTGGTTGACTGAAGGAGATCCAGTGACTCTGATCTGTGAGGTTTACGGCTCCTCTACAGGCTGGACATTCAGCTGGTACACTGAAACTGTTTCATCAGGTAAGTTATAATGTGCTTCATGTGGTCTGAATTAGCTAGTTTTATTCAAGTCAAAATAATTATTTAATGCTGCACTAGGGTACTTTGTCATCTCTGTCACCAGCTGTGATTAAAACATAAAATTGCATGTTACAAGATGTTTTTTGGCGCTGATATTCTGTGTAGATGAATCTGATGTTTCGAGGAATTCTTATAGTTACCGGTGATCACCATAAAACATCAAGTTGATCAGATTGCAGATTCTGGCACAGACTTCCTTGCTTTCTCTTGATTTAGAAATGTCCTTGTTAAATGCTAGCTAGCTGATTCTATCAAATTTTACACAACAACACTATTTATTGTAGCAACAATCTACACAACCACTTTACATAACTCATATGTGTAATATTGTAGCCGGACCTTCTGTTCTGTGTATGAAACCTGACATAAACACAAAAGAACACACACATAAACTCCTGTGTCTGTAATTGTCAGTGAAATCCGACCTGACAGCTCAAAATTAAAATTAATATTGAAGGCTTGCTAGAATTAGTTGTGGTAAGGCAAGAAAACAAATTAGAACACAGATTTTGATATGAAGATTCATGGATCTGAATGTACTGATGCAAAAATAAATAAATAAATAAATGTAATGGAGAACCACATGGTCCATGATCTGTATCTGGTATACAATATGTTGATTAGAGTAACTGATTAGAGTCAGATAGAAATATTTCCTTGAGGTGATAACTAAACATTTTCATTAATTACAGACAGCAGTGATCATTATAAGCTTCTCTCAGACAGCAGCAGAGGAGCTGGAGGAAACTACACTGTCAGTTCTGCTGCTCTAAAACACACAGGAGTTTATGTGTGCAGAGCAGAGAGAGGAAAACCAGCCTATTACACAACCTACAGCAACAAACAACTACTATGCGTCACTGGTGAGTTCAAATACCAGGAGGAATCAAATTTTCCTTGATCTTTGATGTACTATGAAAACATACTCTACAGTTTCAGAATTCAGAACTTAATCCCCAGTCCACAATATGTTTGTGAGGAATTGATTGTCTTCTCAGGTGTTTCTCCTCCAGTGTCTCTGATCATCAGTCCCAGCAGAACTCAACACTTCACATCTGACTCTCTCTCTCTGAGCTGTGAGGACCAGAGTAACTCTGATAGATGGACAGTGAGAAGATACACAGACAGTGGACGGCTGGAAGATTGTTCATCATCAGTGTGGGGATCACAAACAGGATCTACATGTACAATCAGCTCCACCATCACATCAGACACTGGAGTGTACTGGTGTCAGTCTGAATCTGGAGAGAACAGTCATCCTGTTAATATCACTGTACACTGTGAGTCTGTTTCTGTATTTATTAATTTCACTGGAAGTGTACAATCAGTGCATAAAACAGGTTGATTAAACAAGTTCAGTAAAATAAAATGATATTTGTGCTACTAGGACTTCACTAGGAAGTCAAATCATTAGATAAAATTCAACTAGTTCAATAAATGAAAGACAGATCCAACCCATTTTTTGGAGTCTTTACCTGTTTTGACTTTGTTTTGACCAGTAAGCAATTGCTCAGCTGTGTCCTAGTGATCATTCAGGACACCACAGCAACATCTGCTCTCATTCAGATATTGTGCTTGATAAAGTTAATTTGTGTGTCTCTTTTTCAGTGTCTCATTCAGAATCTCAGATCTCTGTTTTTCACACACTCAGTTCTGTGCTGGCAGTTTGTCCATATTTGCTAGTGACAGTCGTGCTGATCTTCAAATGCTGCAGAATGAGAGGTAAAACAACTGACTGATTTATTTGATGTGATTATAATAGCATTTTACTGACCAAAAATTATTATCATTACTGTCAGTATCATAATTAATACTATTTGGATGAACGTGCATGTGGTTAAATTAACAGTTTTGTTTTTATGCATGTGCCACTGTCATCCTTTGGCATATAATGGTTGTTAGATTCAGCATGAATCAGCTCTCCAAACTCTTGGACTTCTGAGTGAAACAGGATATTCAACGAGAAAACATGTAGGGCAGGGCTGGATTTTACCCAACAGGAACTGAAAAAATGCCATTATATACATTTTCTTCTTTGTAATTGCTAAAACATGATCATTTCATGTTGATTTGAAAATGTGTGACATGGACTAAATGTCTCTCTGAGGCCTGATAACACACTGACTCAACTGAACTGTTTATTCATAAAGTTTTGGAAGCTCATCTTACATTTCTGCTATTTCAGTTGCTTTTCAGTATTATTTTATCATGAAAGTAAATTTAATATTTTTATTTCATTCTTCTTTAATATTGTAATATAGTTAAATCCTTTACAATATAAGGCTCAGTGTATCTCATGTATGTATGATGTATCCTCTGTTATGTTTGTCTGCTTTACTTTACAACTACATGAACACACACTGTAATTTATTTATTCATTATTCTTAAGAGTATTCTTTATGACTTGTATTGCTACAATGCTTTGTACGATTTTCATATTGTGTAGTGTTCATGTTTTCTTTTTTTAAAATAAAAGAAACAGTGTCTTTTAAAATATACTGGAGCTAATGCTTTAAAACATTCTTGCAGTGTCACAGTAAAAGCAAAAGTGCCATGACCTCTTACTGCAGTCAATTAGGTTTTACATGTCAACTATTAAATATTTTTGGACATTTTTAACAATGCTACTGTAATCTACATAAATTATTACAGTTAATATGCAGATAAAAATAATACTAGCAAATTGTAAACAACTTCTGAATATGCATTTCTCGTATCCACACCCAAAGAATTCACATGTGCTTATGTATACTGCATACTTTATGACATACTGCATTAACATACTGCATGTCTTGTTGTTGTTGTATTGCACTTTTAGTCAAAGCGTTGCAAAGATAAAAGCAAATTCATCTTTATGTTGACTTGAGAAAGCCAAAGAATGAAGTACATTTAATATCTCTAAGTCAAAAGATTTTAAGTTGCAGTATGCGCATAGGCATTACAGTAATAGCGTCTAAAAAACTTTGGCATTCATGTATTTAGACAGTTCCTGATCCTCGAAACTGGAGCGACGCCATCAGGGAGTTTTGCTTTTAGAGTTATTTAAAATCACGGACAGAACAGGTTATAAACGAGTTTTTGAGGGTTTTTATCATGTAATGCGACGTCGAACAGTCTTGACGTTGGTGAGTGATACTCTGGGGTTGTGGACCATCAATCCGAAGTGAAACTAGTTTGTGGAAACAGGAAGTTTTCATAAACCACTTTCACTTCAGATTGATGGTACACCTTATTAGAATGCCACTCACACAATGTCAACAGTATCTGATGTATAATTCCAAAATATAAGCCCTCTAAAACTCATATAAATGCTATTTTATCTATTCAGATTGGTATAAAAACAAAAAAGAAAATCCCCTTGTTTTTTAAAGACCATGTTCCATTCAGATTGATGGTACACCTTATAGTGTCACTCACACACTGTCAACAGTATCTGATGTGTATTTTCAAAATTAAAGCCCTGTGAAAACTAATGTAAATGTATGTTGATAAAAAGAAAACTCCACAGACCACTGTCACTTATGATTGTTAGTAAATTTCCTTATAGGGTGTCACTTACAATTACAAAATAAGAGAATCGTGCCACCCGCTTGTGAGAGGAGATCCCTCCTGACAGGAATCTCCCATGGAGAGCCGTCGAGGAGGGAAATCAGGTCCAAGAACCATACTCGGCCCAGCCAGAACAGGGCTACTAACAGTAGAGAGATGCCATCCTGGCGCACTCTCTCCAGAACTCCCGGGAGCAGAGCGATTGGGGGAAAGGCGTACAGACGAAGCCTCGGCCATGTCTGCACCATAGCATCCAGCCCCAGGGGAGCTGGATGACTCAGAGAGAACCAGAGGGGACATTGCGAGGTCTCCTGAGTCGCAAAGAGGTCCACCTGAGCCTGGTCAAACACTCTCCAAATGAGCTCCACCACCTCGGGGTGGAGTCTCCATTCCCCGGGCCTCGGCCCCTGTCTTGACAGGATGTCTGCTCGCCGATTGAGACGTCCCGGGATGTAGACTGCTCTCAGTGAGAGGAGTTTTCCCTGGGACCACACCAGGATCTGGTGCGCCAGCTTGTACAAGGGGCGTGAACGCAGACCTTCCTGGTGGTTTATGTAAGAGACCACCGATGTGTTGTCGGTGCGCACCAACACATGGCGATCTCTCAGGTCTGGGAGGAAGTGGTTCAGTGCCTGAAACACAGCCAGCATCTCCAGGCGATAAATGTGCCAAGTGAGATGGCGGCCACTCCACAGACCGCGGGCTGGGTGGCCACTCATGACCGCTCCTCAACCGGTGAGGGACACGTCCGTCACTAGCGTTACGCGGTGACAAGGAGCTCCCAACACCGGGCCCTGATTCAGGAACCAAAATTTCCTCCACGTCTAAGGCACGAAAGTATCGCCGCATGACCTTGATCGTGTGAAGCGGGTTTCCCCTTGGGGAGAACCCCTTGGTCCTGAGCCACCACTGCAGGGGTCTCATGTACAGCAGGCCAAAAGGTATTCCGTTGGACACAGCTGCTATCAGACCCCAACAGTTTCTGGAACTGTTTGACAGCAAGTGACTGGCCTATTTTGACTCTCTTGACTGAGGTGAGGATCGACTCGATCCGAGCAGGAGACAGACGTGCCTGCATCGTGGTCGAATCTCACACCACACCCAGGTAAGTAGTCCTCTGTAGTGGAGAAAGCACACTTTTCTTGGCGTTTTAGTCTCAATCCCAGCTCTTTCATGTGAGCAAGAACAACATCTTGATGTTGAACTGCCATCTGCTCTGAATGAGCTAACATCAACAAATCATCAATGGTTCAGTATGCGGATACCCTGGAGTGTGAAAGTGCGGGGTGAGAGCGCAAGGCCGAACGGAAGAACCCCGATTCTGGTACGCTTTGCACCTAAAGCGAACCTCAGGAACTTCCTGTGTTGAAGAAGGATGGACATGTGGAGGTATGCGTCCTGAGATCTGACATGACAAACTTACCTGATCTGGATGTTTAAGTGTCATACTGAATCTGAGGCGCATGACGCGCATGACAGCGCGGTTCAGCTGACGCAGATCTAGAATGCAACCTCTCCCCATCTTTCTTCGGAACAGTGAAGTACCGGCTGTAGAACCCAGACTCTCTGCGAGAGGAGGGACCACCTCGATGGCCTCCTTCCTCAAGAGAGTGTTTACTTCTTGTTCCATAACCAGAGCCTGCTTGGGGCCCACCAGAGTGGGAAGGCCCATGGGTGGAGGTGGCACGAGAACCAAACTGGATTCTGTAGCCTCCTCTACAGTGTGCAGGACCCATTGAGACACGTTAGGCAGATGCTGCCAGATGGTCTACTAAGGGAATCAGTCTCTCGAGACTGACCTCTGGTGTACTAGAGCGGCTAGCTCGATGCCCTGAAATGGATGCCCGGCAGGGAACAACCGATCTGGCTCCTCTAGCGACCTCCTTAGAGGCGGCGAGCCTCCCAGCACCGATCCAAACCCGGGCGGATGCTGCAAGATGCGCCCGCTGGAGACTGCTGTGCCCTGAAGCACCGTAGGTGGACAACAACTGCCATCAGACCCAACAGTTTCTGGAACTGTTTGACAGCGAGTGACTGGCCTATCTGACTCTCTTGACTGAGGTGAGGATCGACTCGATCCGAGCAGGAGACAGACGTGCCTGCATCGTGGTCGAATCCCACACCACGCCCAGATAAGTGGTTCTCTGTAATGGAGAAAGCACACTTTCCCTGACGTTCAGTCGCAACCCCAGTTCTTTTATATGGACGAGGACGACATCTCGATGCCGAGCTCAGAATGAGCTAATATCGACAAAGTCAATATTGTTAGTATGTAGATGCCCTGGAGTCACAGCTGAGCCAGAGCAGCATCCACACACTAATGAAAGTATGGGGTGAGAGAGTAGTAAATGGCCGCTCTACAGAAGCTGCTCCCGCCCAGCAGCCTATGTCAGTGTGCCCGCACATCAACCTCCTTGTAGGAAGAGAGGTAGTACCATGCTCTCAAAAGAGGGAAGAAAACGCAAGCGTGCTTCCGAACCAAGAGAGCACAGTAAGTAAACTTAATTCCTCAGAATTAAATGGGAACATTATGAATGAACACAGACCGCCCCCTCAAGAGCGGACTGTGCATGCTCAGCTCCCGAACAAACCACACATGAATTGCATGAATCCCCGCCCCCGCGAGGGCAGGGTGACCTAATATGCACCCCGTCTCTACGCGTCTGTAGATCTACATGTGATCCCCACGACCGCAGGCGCCGCTCCGCATCGGCAAAGCGGGACCTGAGCCGCGGGAATCATGAGGGCTCCCTCATGAAAGAGCTCCGGGAGCGAAGCGTATGCGGCAAGAGTGTGGGCAGTCAGCTCCCTCGAGAGCTGACACAGCCCGTCTCGCCACAAGCTCTCACTAAAAGGGGGAAGAAACCGCAGTGCGGGCTTCTGAGCCCGAGAGAGAGCGTTAGATCTAGGGAAACGGCAGAGAAAAAGCAAGCCCGTCTCTACTGCATCCATAGATCTATGTGCGATCCCCACAACCAAAGCCGCCGCCCTGCCAGGCAGAAGCAGGAGCAAAGCCACGGGAATGTCAATGCGGGCAGTCAGCTCCCTCGAGAACTGACTCCCATGCTTCGCCCCCAAACAGACAACAAACAGACTGTGTGTATCCCCACCTGAAACAGCGCAGGCAGAGAGGGACACACAGTCTAAATGCTGCTGCTTACATTCATATTTTCTTTTTGAATGCTTGAAGAACATAGTGACACTCTCAAATAAAAGCTGTGCAAACTAGCACAAAAACAGAGTGACACACACACAGAGCGCTTACTGAAATGACAGAAGCTGCCGGCTTTCTCACCGCACGTGCTTTTATGCTCCTGGTCTCCCCATCGCCCCGCCCGTGATGGCTTGTAGCTCATTTGGACTGATTACACACCTGTTTTCAGAGCGTGGTTCGCTGATGGCATTCCCCAATGCATTTCGATGCAGCTCGAGTTCCCGAAGGGGAACCAATTTCCTCTCGAAATTTCGGGACTGTCTGATGAGGACTGACCAAAGATATATGTACACTGTTTTGTCTATTTTCAGAAACCCAAAGAAACAAGCATTTATACTTTTAACCCTTTCACGCGTACGATCACACCAGTGTGATCATTCTCGGCTGGTCCCTGGAGTGTACAATCACACCGGTGTGATTCGAACGTTCAGCGCGTCACGTGATCAACTGCTGAATTCAAATCTGCTTTGGCTCTATGGCTGGCGCTGAGCCAGATCGGACGCGCTGAGCGCTTGTCATATTATCGCAACTATTCCGTGTTTTCAACCATATAATGCTTATTTCAGGTTCCAGACATTTACATACACACACGTCCTAGTAAAACGATGCATTTATAGTTAGCAAAATACACGCCGATGTCTATGGCAGCTTTATTGATATCATATGCACATTGTGTAGGTAACTATAAAGTTTACTCTGCTCTTCTCCAAGCTCACCACAGACTTACTTTAATGTTTTTCGGGAGGAGAGGATGAATTTGCGTTTTGTAAATCCCACAGCTTGGATTCAGCGCGAACTAACATGGCGGCGCCCATCACTCGGCATGGATCAACTAACTCGCTCATTATAAAAGTGTTTAAATCTCCAAATACATTTACTTGCACATATTTCAGAATCGGAATATCAGATATTTCATAATACAGTCGGCACGTTTATGAATATTAATAATAAAAAGGGAAAAACTATATAAAAGTGATACATGTGTCATACAGCGCTATTGTGGCTGCGCTGTGTCACGTGACAAACACGATGCGTCGCCATGGAAACAATAAGGCTATACGTTCTAAATAACGGTCGCCCAAAAAAACTCACTCTGGGGGCTCCGATAGAATATTTTAAACTCATGTGTGAAAGGGTTAATATAAATATCAATTATTGTAATTTTAATCATTTATATTTGTAAGTTTTTTTTGAGGGATTTTACTTTGTAATTTATACATCAGATAGACCTGACACTGTGTGAGTGACTATTTACTTCAAATCTAAAATGAAATTGGTTTGAAACCAAAAGCTTTATTTTTATGTAATCTGAGTTGCTAAACAAAACATTTTGTATATGAGTTTTTAGAGGGCTTTTAATTTAGAATTATACATCAGCTAATCCTTACATTGTGTGCCACTCCGGGGTGGTGTACTATTAAGATGAACTGAATTATATACAAGTTTTGGGGGGGCTTTAATTTTGTAATCACACATCAGACAGTTCTGATATTGAGGGAGTAACACTTGGTGATGTTGGAAAGCTGTAACTTTTCTGTGGAAACATTATTATTATTATCATTATTATTATTATTATTTAGAGCTATCCAAAGTCACAGAGAGAACAGGTAGAATCAGAGTTTAGGAGGGCTTTTATTTTGTAATGCAACATCTGGGTGACACTTTGGCATCGTGGACTATTAATCTGAAATGAAACTGGTTTGTGGAAACGGAGTTTTCTTTTTATATCTATATGAATTTACAGATGGAAAAGGTTATATACATGGAGTGGATTAGAGTTTCTTTGGAGTAAAAACTCAAACACTGAATCTACTGAAGCTTAAACTAAAACAATCAATTCAGTGAAAGTCTCTGATGGAAGAGAGTACAAGTGCAGAACACAAAGAGAATGACATTAAACACATTACAGTGAACCAGTAACAGTGACAATACTGTATTTGTGTGCATACTTTATGGAAGTATTTTAATTGACCAGCGCTGCGCTGTCCGTTCAGTGGCACTAGCAAACACATCCTCTCTGCGCTGACCAAGCTGCAACATTGTGTTGTTTCATCCCACTTTCGGTGTGTTTGGCTTCCAATATGTACGGCTGATTACCAGTTCTCTCACTCATGTTGCTTCTACCCACCGTTTACTGCTGTAGTTATGCAAAGCAGAGATGTATATGCTACGCCCTCTTCTGATGATGGGACAGGAATATGCAGCTCATTTGCATTTAAAGTGATACACACCAAAAATCTCTTTTTTTAGACTCGCCCCATAAATTTGATTTTCCAGATGTTATAATAAATGATGTGTGGGGTATTTTGAGCTGAAACTCTATAGACACATTCTGGGGACACCCAAGACCGATATTACGTCTTGTAAAAAGGGGCATAATAAGTGCCCTTTAGGTTTTTCGCCGGTGATGCACATAGTTCCATTCACTGCAATGACACTTGGGCGTTAAACTAGCATTTCTTCTGAATTGCATCACGTTGACTTCTTTGTGGCGTCGTGTTCACAACAGAAATCTATGCTAATTAACACTCCAACAATACAGTTCTGACAACGTCTTTCACAAGAAAGTGACATGTTTTATCATGCCGACAGCATCACCTACAAACTTATTTTTCTAACTCTTCTCTCACTCTATTGACTGACATCGGCACTGGCCAATCACAGTTGCCCTACCTCAATTCAATTTTTTCAAATTTATTTGTATAGCGCTTTTCATGATAAATATCATTGCAAAGCAACTTTACACCAAATTGACATTTTTACAATATATCTAGTAGTAGCTTGGTGTACATATGGCAGAAATGTATGGTAAAGATCAATTAATGACGTAATCAAACAGACAAAGAACACTATAAATTAGTAGCAGAATTCAGTAGTGCTGTATGTTGTTTCAGGGTTGGTATCATCTGAAGTCCTCTGAGGGGTTGGCATCATCTCTTCTGAAGTGTTCTGGATCCAGACTGAAGATTGTGAATTCCTAGTTACCACGAGATGTCAATCCCATGGCAGAAACACAGAACAAATAGGAACATAATTAGCGTAGCTGCTGTTCAAACTAAGAAAAGAAAGATTTGTTAAACCAGAGCTAAAAGATTAATAATGAACATTTGATCAGATATAACTGCAGGAAAAGTTTATGAGATGTATTATTCAAATGCTTGGCTAAAAAGATGAGTCTTTAATCTAGATTTAAACAGAGAGAGTGTGTCTGAACCCCGAACGTTATCCAGAAGGCTGTTCCAGAGTTTGGGTGCCAAATGTGAAAAAGCTCTACCTCCTTTAGTGGACTTTGCTATCCTAGGTACTACCAACAGTCCAGAGTTTTGTGACCTTAGGGAGCGTGATGGATTGTAGCGTGGTAAAAGACTAGTTAGGTACGCAGGAGCTAAACCATTAAGTGCCTTATAGGTAAGAAGTAATATTTTATAGCTGATGCGGAACCTAATAGGTAGCCAGTGCAGAGACTTTAAAATTGGGGTAATATGATCATATTTTCTTGACCTGGTAAGGACTCTAGCAGCTGCATTTTGGACTATCTGTAGCTTGTTTATTGAAGATGCAGGACAACCACCTAGTAGTGCATTACAGTAGTCCAGTCTAGAGGTCATGAATGCGTGAACTAGCTTTTCTGCATCAGAAACAGGTAACATGTTTCGCAGCTTGGCAATGTTTCTAAGATGGAAGAATGCTGTTTTTGTAACATGAGAAATATGATTTTCAAAAGACAAGTTGCCGTCTAATATAACACCCAGACTTTTGACTGTAGTGGAAGTAACAGTACATCTGTCTAGTTGTAAATTGTAAGTCAAAAGATTCTGTGTATTGTTTTTTGGTCCAATAAGTAATATCTCTATCTTATCTGAATTTAATAGGACTCTGTTAACTGCGATAGTTTAGAAGTTTCATCTGGTTTTGTTGAGATACATAGTTGAGTATCATCAGCGTAACAATGGAAACTAATCCCATGTTTTCTAATAATATTACCAAGGGGCAGCATGTATATTGAAAATAGTAGAGGACCTAGAACAGATCCTTGTGGCACTCCATACTTCACTGGTGATAACTGAGATGACTCCCCATTTAAATAAACAAAGTGGTAGCGATCGGACAAGTAGGATCTAAACCATCTTAAAGCCTGCCCTTGGATACCTGCATAATTTTGTAGTCGATCTATTAGTATGTCATGATCTATAGTGTCGAACGCAGCACTAAGATCAAGTAAAACTAGCAATGAGATGCAGCCTTGGTCTGACGCAAGAAGCAAGTCATTAGTGATTTTAACAAGTGCAGTTTCTGTGCTGTGATGGGGCCTGAAACCTGACTGAAATTCTTCATAGATATTATTTTTTTTGCAAGAAAGAGCAGATACAACTTTCTCTAAAATTTTAGACATAAATGGAAGATTAGAAATGGGTCTATAATTTGCCAGTTCACTAGGGTCTAGTTGCGGTTTCTTAATAAGAGGCTTAATAACCGCCAGCTTGAATGGTTTAGGGACGTGACCTAAAGATAAGGATGAGTTGATAATATTGAGAAGCGGTACTTCTGCCACAGGTAACAATTCTTTCAGTAGTTTAGTGGGTACGGGATCTAATAGGCATGTAGTTGGTTTAGATACAGTGATGAGTTTATTTAGCTCTTCCTGACCTATAACGGTAAAGTACTGCAGTTTTCCTTTGGGTGTGACGAAAGAAGTTGACATATTAGACACAGTATAATCTACATTGGTTATTGTATTTCTGATGTTATCTATTTTATCAGTGAAGAAATTCATAAAGTCATTACTATTAAACTGTAAAGGAATATTTAGATCAGGTGGCGTCTGGTTATTTGTTAATCTAGCCACTGTGCTAAATAAAAACCTTGGATTGTTTTGGTTATTTTCTATGAGTTTGCGGATATGCTCAGTCCTAGCAGCTTTTAAAGCCTGTCTATATCTGGACATACTGTTTTTCCATGCAATTCTAAAAACTTCCAAGTTAGTTTTTCTCCATTTGCACTCAAGATTGCGAGTTTCTTTCTTGAGAGAATGGGTATTACTGTTGTACCATGGCGCAGTATGTTTTTCTCTAACTTTTTTCAATTTGATGGGGACAACAGCTTCTAACGTATTGGAGAAGATGGTGCCCATATTGCTAGTCATTTTGTCTAAATCCTGTGTATTGAGGGGTACACAGAGCAGTTGAGATAAATCAGGCAGGTTATTTGTAAATCTATCTTTGGTGGCTGGAACAATAGTTCTGCCAAGACAATAACGCGGAGCCATATAGTTAATATCAGTGATACGCAGCATGCACGATACAAGGAAATGGTGTCTATATCAGTAAGATCAATTCCATGTGATATAATTAAAACTAGCGCATGATTAAAACGATGAGTGGGCCCGGTGACATTTTGCTTGACTCCAAAAGAGTTTATTAGGTCAGTAAACGCAAGTCCTAATGCATCATTTGTATTATCAACGTGAATGTTAAAATCTCCGACAATTAGCGCTTTATCAAAATTAACCAATAGTTCTGAAAGGAATTCTGCAAATTCTTTTAGGAAATCTGTATATGGCCCTGGCGGTCTATACACAGTAGCTAAAACAAGAGATAGGAGAGATTTCTTTTGCATATCTGGGAGAGTAACATTAAGCAAAAGTATTTCAAATGAATTAAACCTGTATCCTGTTTCCTGAGTAACTTTGAGAATATCACTATATATTGTTGCAACACCACCACCACGACCACTCTGACGTAAGGCAGGATTAAGTCATTTTTTTAACCAATAATGTTAAACTAAACATAGCTTATTGACACTAACATGTCTGAACAGGTACATTTTTTTAACAGTATATAGGCTTTTGTAAAAAGTAAATAATTAAATATAAATATTAATAAAACATTCTCACATAGAAATGAACCCAGGGTTACATATTCTATAATGTTTTTTCCCCCTATATTGATGAAAATTTTATGAACGGTTAATATACTACAAACACTCCATTTTTATCACAGAATAAGACAAAATATTTGTTGTACTTTCTATAGGCTGTAATAAATACTATGTCAATTAGCACTGCTCTATATGAACAGTGTAACCGGTAAATAAGTGAAATAGCGGTGTGCCATGGATTCACCTCCAAACACAAACAAACAAGCGGTTGTGTGTCACGCACATTCCAAACTATGTGCATATGTGTAGTTCATGCAGTGATATTTGTGTAGATTTTATGACAGACCTAGAGGTTTGAATGTTTCGTTAATGGCATTTATTACTGCAAAATTTATTACTGCAAAAAAGGCTGACAATTTGCACTTTGTGATTATCAAAAATGAGTGAATGTAGGCTATAGTTTGTGTGGATGAAAGGGCCCTGAAGACGTAAAGCCCAAGTGCCCCTTACAGTGCATTCGGCCATTGAGCTGCAGGCGCCACTGATAACAGATAAACTCAACACCATCAGGTCAAAGGTCTGGTAAAAATAGATAGAGATGCTCATTGTGGTTTGGTTTGTTCTGTTTCAGCTCTGTGGCATTAACCAGTGTGGGAGGAGCAGCAGTTTTTACTAGTTTCTGCTGCTTTGCTTTCATAAAGTTATAAATACAGCATATACACTAATTACAATGAAAGTATTGTTTCATTTTCCTTATTAAACACATGCTTATTCTCATAACTGCAAACTGATGCTGTTCAGATTGATATGGAACGGAACGAGTCTTGACCGTAGAGTGACATTTTCTGAAAACATGTTACAAGATTATCAACATTATCAAAAAATTTTCTTTAACACATGAGGTAAATTTGTATGTGTTTAATCTGTCATGATGTTTCTAAAGATCTGACCGCAGGTTTCACGAAGTCTTGGGGCTTTAACACAATCTGTGTCTTTAACTGTCTGTCATCATTTGGTCAGTATGGAGCTCAGTCAACTTCCTCTTGTGCTCTGTGAGTATTATTTTTTTAAAATGTATTTAAGTAAATGATAATTGCTATTATATTATGTTAATGATCAAGTGTTTGTGTTCCTGGATATATGTCTTTTCCTGCTGCGCTGAGTTTCAAATCCAGCTCTAGTCCATGATATATGAGTGAAAGATGAGTTTGAGAGAGGAAGTGTGTAGTTAGAGCCATATGCGAAAAAGAGAAATGCACTCTATTGCGTTATAGATCAGTGTGTTTGTTCAGTCACTAATTTTTGTGCTGTTCAGTGGTGTTTATTGCATCAGTTCTGTTGGTCTGTTTTACAGTCTACTGTCTCTGATGCCTTAGACTGGCCACACACTTGAATTTTTTAAGGCAGATTTTAAGCTGGTTTGCACTCCTGTACGATCGGGGGGTAGGAGTGGCCGATTCGAGGCTTGTTTGAACGTTTTTTTTGTCCAAAAAAGTCCTTTATGGTGTCATTATGATTACTTAACTGCTCTCAGTTGGGAAATATCAAACATGTTTGATATTTATGACTCTTAATCAAGCTGCATCTGATGTGATACTCACAATTTATAAGATATCAAACAAATGTTTTAGTGTTTATCTGGACACATTTGTAGTCCAGCAACAATATCTTGATCTAAATTCATATTTATGTTCTGTCATTGTTTTCAGGCTCTAGACATAGCTCATTCAGATGCCACTGTATTTAGAAAAACAAGCTGAGCTGAGAAACATTTAAGAGCATAACTGTGGCATTTCACAAGCAAAGGAAAAATAATACAATCTTATAATAAAGTATAAAGGAACGTTGATCAGCTCCATGTTCACACTGTAATTTTTTTCTTTGTGTTTTAAGTGCTAATTTCAAAGATCCACTCTGGACACACTGAAGGTGAGTGAATTTGATTCATATACTTTATCTCATTTTGGGGGATTCTTCACTAACTTTTACAAACCAAGTGAAAAAAAAAAAAAATGTTTTGATTACAACAACACTTAAATAAACACAAAAATAAATACAGAAACATAGAACATATTTTAAGATTTTTACTGTACTTGAAAATTAGTAACACTACAGACACAACAAACATTTTGCACAAATATATATTTTAAAAAAATGATCTGCTAGACCTGCAGTAAACGTTGTTTGAACTAAATTTTCAACACTTTGTTGAATGTTGTGTCACTTTGACTGCTGGTATAGATGTAGACAGGGTTGCCAACTTTGGTTGCTCAGCTGGAGCCAGATTTCATTGACTGAATCAATAAAATACCCCGAGCTGGATTCAACAATTTATTTTTAATTTCATCTTAATACTATATATTACAATGCGATTAATATGATACTAGATGCACATTTTAGAAATTTTAGAAACAAACACCTGTCTCACCTCTGTTTCTCTCTTTACTGGTAGACATTGTGAAGGGCTGGGCAATATAGCTAAAAAAATTATCAAAATATATATATATTTTTTCCCATACCATCATTATTATAATATCAATAATTGTAGTTAAAAACATCAATTAAAACATAATGAATTTACAAGAAAATATTTTATGTTTATTATTTGTCAAATAAGATGTTGCACTGTATAATTATATAAATAAAAAACATTAATTATTCCTGATATTCCTTAAAATGATTATAATTATAATTTATTAGTGCTTAAAAATTACATTTTAGTACACAACAGTAATATATTACTGTCATAATTTCTTCAAGTTAAACTGGACTTTATTTTGACGGGTGGTTGTAAAGGTCTTTCAGTTTTACTTTCAGTTTCAGTGTGTCTTGATGGTAGTTCTTCTCAAAGTAAATGGTGTAAAGTTTGTGAAGTAACTCTCAGAGCAGATTTACTTGGGCAGCTTAAGAGAATGAGACATACCCTTTCAGGCTCTGTCTCACGCTCTCACGCTGTCCAAGTAAATCTCCAACCATGTGTAAGAGTGTGCGGTTTGATACAATGATTGATACATCTGGTCTCATATGGTATCATGAGGAAACAGATTTTTAGTGATGTTTTGATAGCTTCATGTACTATGCAAATACGCTGTATATTTCCAAATTAAAAATTCCCCTCCATCAGAGATGGTCATTAAAACTGGAGCTTGACTATATATGGATCATGATGTTACTAATATTCTAAGTGAACTTGAAAGAAATCAATAAAATAGGCCTTAAAAAATTTTGTTCTAGACCTAAGAGAGTTTTCATGCTTAAATATATTTTAAATTTTTTCCAATATAGCTGTAATTGTCTTCTCAGGTGTTTCTCCTCCAGTGTCTCTGATCATCAGTCCCAACAGAACTCAACACTTCACATCTGACTCTCTCTCTCTGAGCTGTGAGGACCAGAGTAACTCTGATAGATGGACAGTGAGAAGATACACAGACAGTGGACGGCTGGAAGATTGTTCATCATTACGCAGAGGTTCACAAACAGGATCTACATGTACAATCAGCTCCACCAGCACATCAGACACTGGAGTGTACTGGTGTCAGTCTGGAGAGAACAGTCATCCTGTTAATATCACTGTACACTGTGAGTCTGTGTTTCTGTATTTATTCATTTCACTGGAAGTTACAATCAGTGCATAAATCAGGTTGATTTAATAAGCATCAGTGGGCAAAAACACTGAATGGGTAAGAGGTACTAATAATCTATTTTAGTCAGAAAAATCTATCTTTGTTTCTAAGCATATTATTCATATCATCTTATTATTTACACTCAGTTCTTGTTTCCTCTGTTTCTGTAGTTGGTGTGATTCTAGAGAGTCCTGTTCATCCTGTGACTGAAGGAGATACTCTGACTCTACGCTGTTTATATGAGTATACATCACCACCAAACCTCAGAGCTGATAAAGATGGATTACTCATACAGAGTCAAACTACAGAGGTGATCATCTCTACTGTCTCAAAGTCACATGAGGGTTTCTACTACTGCAAACACACATGGAGAGGAGAGTCACCCAAGAGCTGGATCTCAGTCAGAGGTGAGAGTCAATGAAACTGTGAGCTGATTTATTTCTTCTTATGCTCTTGTTCAGATAAAATGCCTGTGTGTCTCTTTTTCAGTGTCTCATTCAGAATCTCAGATCTCTGTCCTCCACACACTCACTTCTGTACTGGCAGTTTGTCCATATCTGCTAGTGACAGTCGTGCTGATTTTCAAATACTGCAGGATGAGAGGTACATTTCTGTCTGATTTATGTTAACTTCATTATATTCAGTTAAACACCAAACTGGTCATTATTATCAATAATACTGTGTAGCTTGTCATCCCTTTGGTTTGTAAGGTGCTTATTAAAGCTGTTTTGAAAAAAACATACATATTCCCGTTTAACTAAATTCTAGATTGTTTTTGTGTGGACTACGTCCATTTAACAGTTACATCTGATAAAGAGCAAGAAACTGCAATCTGATATTAACCTGCTGTGACATGAGAACTTCAGCTTCATCCTGCAATTTCTCAGTATCTCTTTTACATGTTCGGATGAGCTTACATACTGTAAAAGTCATGTTTGGGGAGTGACAACTGCATTTTTCAGCTTCTTTTGGCATCTCACGGTTGTTAAAGTCAGCATGAACCAGCATTGCATCCCTTTGTCTTCCAAGTGAAACAGGATATTCAACAACAAAACATGCAGGTGTAGGGTATCAGAGTGAATCAGACAAACCCTGGTGCTCTGGTGCCAGCCAGCCTGAACTAAGCCTAACCAATCAACTATGAACAGCTTTGAACAACTTATAACATTAACACAAAAGATTATAAATAAATACAATTATTGATAATCCCAACTCAGGAAGGAGATTTTGGGGCAAGAAACCCAAAATTAATGGTCAAAGATACAGCACATCAGGACATGAGGAAACTTTGTTGGGTGGTGCTCCCCCACCCAAGAGAAGAACCAGACCGAGTTCCTTCAAAATGCCTTTGTTCCTCAGAAAATGCCCTTAGTTCACAGAATGACAGAGAGACTGTTCTTTTTACATAAATATGCACCAAAATGATACTTAAAAGGACTTATAAATGAACATCAGACCATTGCATAACTCCCTACTATGTATGTTACCCACACATTTGTCTATTATGTTCTAATCACTCGTTGTGTATGTCCTTTTAATAACTATTGAATAGCTTAAGGGTTTATATTTGTGTTTGGTATGTGTGAGTTTGAAAATTCGTGTTTTAAACGTTTCTATCATTCAGTCCTTTGTAAAATGTATTATATCCATGTTATAGAAATCATGGCCAAATTATACTCTGCAAGAGCGGGAAAATTCAGACCATGTGACTGATAAGACAACACGTTGATCAAGCGGCAACCTCCCGGTCTCCCTCTTGAATAGTGATGGGTCGTTCTTGAACGATTCGTTCATTTTGAATGAATCTTTAATGTGACTCGGGACAAATGAGTCGTCTCGGGGAGTGATTTGTTCAGTCGCGCATGTGCAATATCCTATTAGGTTCTGTACTGGAATTAGTTCACCTGTTTCAAGTCTCCGGGTTTTTGGAGTCGTTCGTTCATCTTATGGGGCTGTCATGTGATGAACAAACGACTCGAAAGTGAAGACTCAAAAGATGAACTAATCAATTCTCTTTCCGGCTCAAACTGCATAGGTTAAGCTTATGGGGCTGTCACGTGATGAACGAACGACTCGAACCCGAAGACTCAAAAGATGAACTAATGAATTCTCTTTCCGGCTCAAACTGCATAGGTTAACCCTATGGGGCTGTCACGTGATGAACGAACGACTCGAACTCGAAGACTCAAAACATGAACTAATCAATTCTCTTTCCGGCTCAGACTCCATTGGTTAAGCTTATTGGGCTGTCACGTGATGAACGAACGACTCAAACCCGAAAACTTGTCTGAGAAGAGGCGAGGTGAGCTAATCATAGACTAAAGACCCAGCTAAACAATGAATTAATCTTTTCTGTTTCTTATAGCATTATAGTTTTGTCTTGTTTGTAGTGTGATCAACGGTTGTGTAAGCAGTCGATGTGTTAGGGAGGCAACACGTAACATTTAAATTAAATTTGCTAAAATGAACGAAATGACTCGAAAAAAGATTCATTCATTTTGTTGAACGAGACTCAAAGGTCCGAGTCAGCAAAATGATCCGAACTTCCCATCACTACTCTTGAAGCCAACATGGAAGTGACTAAAACTGCAATTCATCGACTGGCCACTAGAGACTGGCTGCAAAAGGGAGTCAATCCCATAGACTCCCCATGTTAAAATGCCCAAATTTACAGCAGAAAAAATTATTTACAGCCTGGTACAAAAAGTGTTTTTTGGTCTACATAGCTAATTTTGCCCTTGATGTCAACTGTGAGGGGGGTGAATTTTTTTCATAACTCATCCGTTTAATTTATATTGAGCCTTAAAGTTCTGCTTAATTTAGGGCGTGGCCACTTGTGTGACAGGTGGATTGCTGCTGCTGTCACCATCGTCGCGCTGGCGGGCGTGGTTTCAACAACCAGCTCCACCCGAGTCCCGCCTTTTTGCCCATTTACGATTATCCGGGAGTGACGTGCAGTGACGCGATTCCATATGGCAACGGCTGACTCCTGCCTACTAAGAGCTTCAAAAATGCTCTTCAGAAACCTGCGGGTGATGTCACGGACACTACGTCCATATTTTTTACAGTCTATGGTGTTGATTTATGTTTTGGGAGGAGAAACATAGAAATATCCCAAGACAACATCTAATTGGTCAAGACACCATTTTGGGATGTGTGCAAAGCTGAGTTTAAAACCAAAGAACACCATAAAATTTTGCCTTTAGCCATTGCTTTTTAGCGAGGAGATTGTCACATTTTTTTCTTTTACTTTAATCTTCTTCTTTCTGTCGAGAGTTTTGTGTTCTAAGTTAAGTTTTGCCTCTAGGCCGTGTCTCAGATTTCGTGCCTGCCTCAAAACTTCAAACAGCGTACACGACTTCATCCTCCAGCCAACGCCCAAGACATCACTTTCGGACGACCACGAACTTCCAGCCAATCAGCAACCTTGGGAAATCCCCTTGCTGCAATGACGTCATCGAAGGGAATCCCTTAATACAAAGGCAACTGCAAGTACAACCTCCAGATTCTAGCTGAACTGGTGCATTTAATATAAAGTTTAATAACTTTATGATTGATGGTTGTTCAGGTCTAAGCAATTGCATATACGTATGCTATGAAGTTGGGATTTTATATTTTCACTCTTCTAAACTCACTCTTTCCTCAATTTCTCTCTTTCTGCAACCCGCATGAATGTGTGAATGCGTGTCTATGTGTTAGATTAGTTTATATGTCTTAGGTTTATCCAATAAATTCTTATTCATACTGAAAATAGAAGTATCTTGTGTTTTGTGCTTACAAATTAATGTCTTAAATTGCCGACCTTGTTACCATGCTAATAGTGTTTTCACGATATTTTAGATATTAGTATCCATTGCAGAGATGATGTTATACGGCTCGCTCAATGAATCGCTGATCCTGTTCAAATTCCCTATAAAATCTTAAATGATTCCCTTTGAGCTAAATTGACCTGTAATCCCTTACACAGGGAAGAACTTGATTTGATGCTTACAAATGAGGAATGCAAGCAGTGAGTGCTGTTGATCTATAAAGAACCATCAGTGTCTTGGAACGTGATACGGACAGAAACTGATAGCCAGTGAAGACAGATAAAGAGAGGGGTAACACTAACACATGTTCTCTCAGGCTAATTAAAGACCAGTCGTGCTGTTGTGTTCTGGATCATTTGAAGATTGGGTTGGATTGGAAATCCATCTTGAACCGCATTGCAGTAGTCCAGTCTAGAGACGAAAAGAGCCTGGATGAGGAGTTGTACTGCATGTTCAGTTAGGAAGAGCCTGATCTTCCTGATGTTGTTCAGTGCAAACCTGCATGTCTTTTTTATTATTTTTATTTTTTATTATTTTTTTATTTATCATCATTTATTTATTTAACATCAGCCGCAGAGCTTTGAGAATCTATTGAAATGTCCTCGTCTCCACCCACTGTAGTTAGGACGAATATACCCCCTCCTTTGGACAGTACTTTTGAATCTGGTGAAGATGATACAGGCCAGCAGTTTTCTCCAGTTAAAGAACATGGCTTGTTGGGACCCTGTTGTCACTGAGGAATTGTATTGTTACTGGTTTAGTTAGGGCATGAAAGCATCCCTGTTATGTCAAAATAAAGATGCACCATTCCATGAATCAGAGCCATTTTACAAAACCAGAAGAGGTGTTTAAAACTTTGTTCATGTGCTCTTTGCATAATGGTGAATCTGTGCAAAGAGAATGGCTTGTTTTTTCTCTTTAAGACTGGAAATGTGTATTGCTACTCCGGTTTTTGTGATTGGAAACATGCGTGTGCGCGTGCAGAGGAACATGAATCAAGTCAGCCTCATAGAAATGCTGTGCTTACATGGTTGGCACTGATGCAGGTTCATGGAATAGATGCAGAACAGAGCAATGCAAAGAAGAGCAGAAGTATTGGCAAGAAGTTTTGAAATGGGTGGTTGCTGTGATACAGTTCCTTTTAGAACACGGCATTGCATTCTGGGAGAGACGTCTTTTTTTTAAATGATAAAAAACAAACTGAGGACAGTTAGTAATAAAATATCAAATTTTACACATTTCTTGAGCTTGCTTTTATTTTTTTATTTATTTATTTTGTATCCACAGCCAATGACTTCACATATGATTATTGTTACACTTCCTGTTGTTCTGACTGGTGTGTAAAAATGCTGCATACTAGTGTTCACATGGTGAGAACAGCCGGTTTGGTTTACAATGATGATCTTGATCTTTGATGTTATTGAACAGGAACATGTGGTGTCAAATGCTGAATATGAAATGAGTTGTAAAACACAACAATAGCAATAACAGTTCCGAGAAATATTTTAGAAAATGTTATGTTTGTGACATTTGGCTTTTTATAGTTAATTTTAGCAACTGAGGAAAACTGCAATAAGAATAGCGATTTACAAAAAAAAAAAAAAAGAACAAGAAAAAAAAAAAACAAACAAATCTGAGCAACAGCGATATTGTTGCTTCTCAATGAATTAAGTTCTTATGTCTTTAATTTTACCAACATTTCTCATTCTGCATCAAACACTAATAAAACAGGACCTGAAAACTACTGGCATGAGCTTCTCTTCACATGTGGTTTATTTGGCATCATGGCATTATCAACTAGAAATTCTTAGTAATGCATTAATGCAAGCTATTTATTCTGTACTTCCTCTTTCACATCAAATTCTCTGTTAAATATTCACATGTCTGATGTAGGCTATATCTTTCTAGAAATTGCTTATAAGAAACAATCAAATAATGGTTGATTTCTTCAGATTTGCTTAAGTTTTTGCAGACTGTGTCAGTACTCACTTAACAGTGTGAAACATACAGTGATCAGTGTAGTCTTATTCTCCATTGAATGACTTAAGTTGATTTTTTTAAACAAATATAAAATTATACAAAGTGACAACTGTAAACTGAGCCCAGAACAAATTACTCTTATGAGACGGTTGTTTTTAGTGAATCAGAAATGCTTATCAGTTGGAGTTGATTATTGAAATAAGGAGAACATATTGTAACTTACTGACAACCTATAGATTAAAATACATGCGGTATTTAAAAAAAAAAAAAAAAAAAAAAAAAAAAAAAATCACATTACTACACAACACAAGAAAGACACCATGTTGCTCGAGCATTGTTGCTGTATTGTACTTTTATAATGTTGCTGCCGCACGCTTAGAGTTTGAGCTCCGTCAAGTTAATTTCTTATTGTCTATTTTCCAATCTAAAATCAATTTTTGTTAGTTGCGGGTATCTGTTTCTGCGCAGATACACGCAATCCTGAAGGACGACGAGAGCGTCGGCGCGATCGTCCTGCACGCAGGGGTGAACGACATCAAGCTGCGGCAGACGGAGGTTCTGAAGAGGGACTTCAGCAGCCTGATCGAGACGGTTCGCAGCACGTCGCCCGCGACGAGGATCATCGTGTCAGTACCGCTTCCAACGTATTGACGTGGGCACGAAAGGTTCAGTAGACTTCTTGCTCTAAATGAATGTTTATTGACATAGTGTAGAGAACAGAAACTACTCTTTGTTAATAATTGGAATCTTTTCTGGAAACGGCTTTTCCGTGCTGATGGCTTGCACCCCAGCAGAGTCGGAGCGGAACTCCTGTCGGACAACATCTCCAAGACGCTACGCTCCATTTGACTAGTAAGTACATTCTCAAATGATTGCTATGATGGCTTTTGTTCTGAACGCTTAAATGATAGTACTTGCACTGCCCAATCTAGTGAGGTCAAAACATAAATTTAATGCAGGATCTAGAAAAAATATGATCGTAATTAAACCAGAAAAATGCAAAATAAATGAACAGAAACCATTTTTAAAGCTTGGGCTCCTAAACATGAGATCACTTGCACCCAAAGCAGTTTTTTTGGAATTTGCAGAATTCCTTTCAGAACTATTGGTTAATTTTGATAAAGCGCTAATTGTCGCAGATTTTAACATTCACTTTGATAATACAAATTATGCTTTAGGACTTGCGTTGACTGACCTAATAAACTCTTTTGGAGTCAAGCGAAATGTCACCGGGCCCACTCATTGTTTTAATCATACGCTAGATTTGATTATATCGCATGGAATTGATCGTACTGATATAGATATCGTACCTCAAAGCGATGATGTTTCTGACCATTTCCTTGTATTGTGCATGCTGCGTATTACTGATATTTACTATATGGCTCCGAGTTATTGTCTTGGCAGAACTATTGTTCCAGCCACCAAAGATTTACAAATAACCTGCCTGATTTATCTCAACTGCTCTGTGTACCCATTAATACACAGGATCTAGACAAAATGACTAGCAATATGGGTACCATCTTCTCCAACACATTAGAAGCTGTTGTCCCCATCAAATTGACTGCGCCATGGTACAACAGTATTACCCATTCTCTCAAGAAAGAAACTCATAATCTTGAGTGCAAATGGAGAAAAACTAACTTGCAAGTTTTTAGAATTGCATGGAAAAACAGCATGTCCAGATATAGACAGGCTTTAAAAGCTGCTAGGGCTGAGCATATCCGCAAACTCATAAAAAAATAACCAAAACAATCCAAGGTTTTTATTTAGCACAGTGGCTAGATTAACAAATAACCAGATGCCACCCGATCGAAATATTCCTTTACAGTTTAATAGTAATGACTTTATGAATTTCTTAACTGATAAAATAGATAACATCAGAAATACAATAACCAATGTAGATTCTACTGTGTCTAATATGTCAACTTCTTTTGTCACACCCGTACCCACTAAATTACTGAAAGAATTGTTACCTGTAGCAGAAGAACAGCTTCTCAATATTATTAACTCATCGTTATCTTTAGGTCACGTCCCAAAACATCCCAAAACCATTCAAGCTGGTGGTTATAAAGCCTCTTTTTAAGAAACCACAACTAGACCCTAGTGAACTGGCAAATTACAGACCCATTTCTAATCTTCTAATAGATCGACTACAAAACTATGCGGGTATCCAAGGGCAGGCTTTAAGATGGTTTAGATCCTGCCACTTTGTTTATTTAAATGGGGAGTCATCTTAGTTATCACCGGTAAAGCATGGAGTGCCACAAGGATCTGTCTTAGGTCCTCTACTATTTATTATACATGCTGCCCCTTGGTAATATTATTAGAAAACACAGGATTAGTTTCCATTGTTACGCTGATGATACTCAACTATATATCTCAACAAGACCAGATGAAACTTCTAAACTATCGCAGTTAACAGAGTGTGTTAAAAATGTAAAAGATTGGATGACCAATACACTGTAAAAAACAACCTATAGAATCTACTCAATATAATGGGGTAAACTGATGTAACAATTTGCATTTAGTCTGTTTGGGTAGATTCTATCCTATATATTTGAGTAAAGAGTACCTACACTGTAAAAAACAACCTATAGAATCTACTCAATAAAATGAGGTAAACTGAGGTAACAATTTACACTCAGTTTGTTTGGGTAGATTCTATCCTATATGTCTGAGTAAAGAATACCTGAATTTATCAGCTAAGACAAACTAAAAAAAAGTAGGTGAAGTCTACACAGCAAAAAGCTCAGTGTTAAATGAACTCTCCCGGGAGTTTGAGTCCATACTCAAGAGTATTAAAATTATTAAAGACGCCTGATGTTAATAAGCAGAATCACCAAAAGGAGAAAATCTAATTTTGTAAGTTGCCATTATAGTGGTCAGCGTTAGCATTAGTTTAGCTCTTTACCAGTAACTTCTTAAAATTAGATTTTGTTTGGGTGTTGTAATTGAGTTATAACAGTCAGACAAACCAGAAGAAACGAGATTTTGTGGTTTTGAATATGCTTTGACAAAGTCATGAAGTAGCGAGCAGAATAAGTGTGTTGTATTTTGTTTATGTTGGTTTAATCAGACAGGTGTTTCTGAAATTTATTTGACCGGAAAAAATGTAAACGTTTTTTAGATTTAGACACACAGACATCAACAATCAGCATGAGAATCACAACAATGGTGACCAACAAAAACGTATGTTGTAATCAATCAAAACTCATCCATATCTCCCATCATGCATTGTGGCATGAATAAATTATGAGCTGATGATTTCCATGATGTTTAGAGTTGATCTGTTTCTGAATATGCTGTTTGTCACCATTTTTGAGATTCATATGCTGATTCATGATGTCTGTATGTGCCTAAAAGAACAGCTTTCGAAAGTTTTTTTTTTGATCGGAGGAGCTTGTAAGACGTCCATTCAAAATTGTAAAAAAAAAAATTCAGGCTTTATCATTTTTTTGCTGCTGTGAAACCACAAGGCAGTTGTAATAAATAAAGGATATAGAACTCTAAATGGTTTCAGTGGCTCAAATTAAGTTTATTTTAAAACAGAATTATCACCACTGCATGACTTTTGCTCTTTGGCTTGTCTGGCCAGTTTAACTAAACAGTTGAACAAAAGCTAATGTTAAAAAGCTACGGGTCAAGAGCCCAACTAATGCTAACACTGACCACTATAATGGTGACGTAAACATTTTGGTGTCTTCAATAATTTTCAATCATCACTCAATGAATCACTTAATTACCTCATTAACTTTGACACTGCTTCAGTGTTCATTTTAACACTCAAATAAACTCCCGCGAGAGTTCATTTAACACTGGGCTTTTTGCTGTGTAGACTTTATCTACTTTTTTTTAGTTTGTCATAGCTGTTAAATTCAGGTATTCTTTACTCAAATATATAGGATAGAATCTACCCAAACAAACTAAATGCAAATTGTTACATCAGTTTACCCCATTATATTGAGTAGATTCTATAGGTTGTTTTTTACAGTGTAATTTTCTCCTATTAAATTCAGATAAGACAGAGATATTACTTACTGGACCAAAAAACAGTGCACAGAATCTCTTGGCTTACAATCTACAACTAGACGGATGTACTGTTACTTCCACTACAGTCAAAAGTCTGGGTGTTGTATTAGACAGCAACTTGTCTTTTGAAAATCATATTTCTCATGTTACAAAAACAGCATTCTTTCATCTTAGAAACATTGCCAAGCTACGAAACATATTACCTGTTTCTGATGCAGAAAAGCTAGTTCACGCATTCATGACCTCTAGACTAGACTACTGTAATGCACTACTAGGTGGTTGTTATGCATCTTCAATAAACAAGCTACAGATAGTCCAAAATGCAGCTGCAGGAGTCCTTACCAGGTCACTAAAGGAGGTAGAGCTTTTTCGAATTTGGCTCCCAAACTCTGGAACAGCCTTCCGGATAACGTTCGGGGTTCAGACACACTCTCTCTGTTTAAATCTAGATTAAAGACACATCTTTTTAGCCAAGCATTCAAATAATGCATCTCATAAACTTTTCCTGCAGTTATATCTGATCAAATGCTCATTATTGATCTTTCTTTGCTTGGTTTGAACAGCAGCTACGCTAATTATGTTCCTATTTGTTCTCTGTTTCTGCCATGGAATTGACATCTCGTGGTAACTAGGAATTCACAATCTTCAGTCTGGATCCAGAACACTTAAGAAGAGATGATGCCAACCCCTCAGAGGACTTCAGATGATGCCAACCCTGAAACAACATGCAGCACTACCGAATTTTGCTACAAATCTATGGTGTTCTTTGTCTGTTTGATTACGTCATTAATTGATCTTTACCATACATCTCTGCCATATGTACACCAACTTGACAGTCACCACTGTAAGCTACTACTAAATATATTGTAAGAACTTTAATTTGGAGTAAAGTTGCTTTGCAACAATATGTATCGTGAAAAGCAATATACAAATAAATTTGAATTGAATTGAACTGAATATATATATATAATCTGGGCCTAAATTCATTGCATTCTAAACTTAATTGGCAATCAATTGTTGAAGCTATTAAGGTGTGCTGACCCAAAAATCTTTTTTAAAAAAACCTGGGCCAAGTTTAAACCAGTAACCAAGCATCACAGCTGGCAAAGGGGCATGTCTGACTTTGACATGTTTATATTGTCATTATTATGTAATCAAAATGAAAAGTATTATTGCTGGTCTTCAATGATAATGTCAAGTTACTTTAATGTATTTGCACCAAAAAATGATAAGGATTTATGCTGGTATCTTTCAAAACCACACTTTGCCATGGGTGTTTCCAAACTTTTGGAGGGCAGTGTATATGGACATCACATTGATGTCAATGATTTGTGTGTTTGATTGATATTTATTGCATAATATGAATTCTTTGTCAGCCGGATTAAGCAGCATTTTCTCTTAACTGGGGTCTCGGACAACATCGATTTGCCAGATCTCCTTTCGAAACGTGTCCCAATGGGCAAATGATTTTCAATAAAATATTGACGTAAAAAATAACAGTATTTCAGTGGATGATAATTGCTTTACAAAAAAAAAAAAAAAAAAGCAGCAAATATCCAAATCAGACTGACGTCAAAAACTTGATGTCAATTTCACATCCACACACTCATGTCCTTTCTAATGCCCACACTGAATCAATAACTACCATGATTAACAATATTTCACATCTTTTATTTTGGTTAATGTTAAGTAACTATTTTACTATTAAGGTAAATTAGTGCTTTAAAAAATTGCATGTGTAGAATAAGATTTGTAAAAATGTAAATGATCTTACCAGCCTGTTAAAAGATCCACAGGCAGAAAGACATATTTCTAAAGGCATAAATCAAAGCGCACACAATGTTTTGTAAAAGTGTACATTTACCTTTACTAATTTACCTACACTGTTCTTTAATGATAGTTCATAATGCATTTAATTAACATTAACATGCAATTTAATACTATATGTTTTATATAGATGTGTAACAAGCCCCTTACAGTCTTAACACAGCCCTGCACACAGTGCATACGGCCGTTGAGCTGCAGATGCCACTGATGACAGACAAACTCAACACCATCAGTGTCAGAGGCCTGATAGAAACAGACAGAGATGAGCTCATAGTTGTGGTTTGGTTTGTTGTTTCAGTCTGTGACATTAACCAGTGTGAGAGGAGTGACAGTTTTTACTAGTTTCTGCTTCTTTGCTTTGATAAAGTTATAAGTACAGCAAATGTACTAATTACAATAAAGATGTATGAAAGTACTGTTTTATTTTAATTATTATACATAAGAATATTACTTTTGATAACTGCAAATTGATGCTGTTCAGATTTATATGGAACGAGTCAACAACAGTGTGACATTTTCTGAAAACATGTTACAAGATTATCAACATTATCAGACATTATCAACATTATTTTTCTGTAACACATGAGGTACATTTGTGTTTCTTTAATCTGTCATGATGTTTCTAAAGATCTGACTGCAGGTTTCAGGAAGTCTTGAGGCTTTAACACAATCTGTGTCTTTAACCGTCTGTCATCATTTGGTCAGTATGGAGCTCAGTCAACTTCCTCTTGTGCTCTGTGAGTATTATTTTCTCAGTGTATTTCATTGGATGATAATTGCTGTTATATTCTGTAAATGATCAAGTTTTTTAGTGTTCCTGAATGTATGTCTTTTCTTTCTGCTCTCAAAGTTTCAAATCCATGATATATGAGTGAAAGATGAGTTTGAGAGAGGAAGTGTGCAGTTAGTGCTGTATGTGTAAGAGAAATGCACTCTATTGTGTTGTAGATCAGTGCATTTCGTCAGTCATTTAGTTTTGTGCTGTTCAATGGTGTTTAATGAATCAGTTCTGTTGGTTTGTTTTACAGTCTACTGTCTCTGATGCCTTAGACTGGCCACACACTTGAAGAATTTAAGCCGATTTGCACCCCTGTATGATGGGGGGAGAGTGTGACCCAATTTGAAGCTTATCTCAACTTGTAAATATCAAACAAGTTTTCATAAAAATATCAAACACTCTTGATCAGGCTGCCTCTGATGTGATACCCTTGATAGCCAATACGAGTGAACAAGCGTCACCTACCGGATGTTGTGTGCTTCTATAGCTGAAACTTGGCAGCCACAAACATGCCACAAAAGCGTTGAGAAAAAACATCACCCTTATTCTTTATTTTCTATTTTTGTTTTACACCATGCAATAAAGTGTGCCCTTTGAGAGCTGACAATGATTGTCCTGCATGTGTTTTTCTTCTTTAGTCACATTTGATCTCATGAGTCTCTGTGAGATCTCGTGTCACTATGAAGTCGTTCCTACATTCAGCAAGTGTGTGGTCTCGCAGTCTGGTTGAATCATCTAGTGTGCGCGTTCAGATGATTAAAGGTTAAAAATCAGTTCAAACTGTCTTGATGTCTGTCTGCCATGGTTTTAAAATCAGTTAAGATTGTCCCAGTGTCTATATGCAGTTAGTAAGAGTGTCTCTTTTTCAGACAGTTTCCTTCAAGTTCCCTGAGCAAGTTCAAGTTCTCTCTGCTTTGATGATGAAATCTATAAGATGTCAAACAAATGTTTCAGTGTTTATCTGGATACATATTTAGTCCAACAACATTATCTTAATATGAGTTTATCTTTATGTTCTGTCATTGTGTTCAGACTCTAGACGTAGAGGTGTGACAAAAACACCAAAACATGCTCACACAAAAATAAATACAGAAAACAGAACAGAACAGAAACTGATAGCCAGTGAAGACAGATAAAGAGAGGGGTAAAACTAACACATGCTCTCTCAGGCTCATTAAAGACCAGTCGTGCTGCTGTACTCTGGATCATTTGAAGGTTTGATTGCACATGCTGGAAATCCACTTGAAGAGCATTGCAGTAGTCCAGTCTAGAGATGACAAGAGCCTGGATGAGGAGTTGTGCTGCATGTTCAGTTAGGAAGAGCCTGATCTTCCTGATGTTGTTCAGTGCAAACCTGTATGTCAGTGCTGTCTTTGCAATGTGGTCTCTGAAGGTCAGCTGGTCATCAAAGAGTAACCCAAGATTTCTGGATGATCTGGTTGGGATTATTATTGATGATTCTAGCTGGATGGTGATTAGTTTTACTAACATTTCTCATTTTGCAAGAAGCACTAACAAAAAGATCTGAAAATACTGGTGTGAGTTTCTCTTCACACTGCATGTCATATATTTGGCATCATAGTACCATCAACTAGAAATGCAAGCTATGTATTCTTTCTACTGTACTTCCTTATTCACATCATTCTCTCAGTTAATATTCACACATTTCAGATATAGGCTATATTTTTCTAAAAAAAAAATAAATAAATAAAAAAAAATAAATCAAATAATGGTTGCTCTTCAGATTTGCTACAGTTTTTACAGACTGTGTCGGTACTCAGTTAAAGGTGTAGTCTGCACTGTTGTTATATTATACTTTTGCCATTTCTGTGCTTTTGTTGTTGATGTTCAGAGTCTACAGTATCTCACACATTTCATTTTTTTTTTTTTTCCACCATGTGTGATCTGTTCAAATGACAATAAAAGACTCATGACCTTTTACACACTTAAAGAGATTTCTGCAAGATGAAAATAAGAACAACTTCTTTAAAACAACTGAAAAAAACATAATGTTGCAATTTAAGAAGGTCCATTCATTAAGAGGAACTGGATTCATAATCATTAAATTTGTTTCAGTGTTCATCCCTTGCCTTTGTGTATGAATATTAAACTGTGTTCACAGGTACAAATATACAGTATCAGTTAAATTCAAGACCATCAGTGTCAGAGGCCTGATAGATATAAATAGATGTGAGCTCATAGTTGTAGTTTGGTTTGTTCTCTTTCACTAACCAGTGAGGGAGGAGCAGCAGTTGTTCACTTTATTTTCACTTAAATACATGATTATAAATACAGCTAAAATCACCATTACAATAAATAACCATCAAAATGAATCATTTTTCTGTTGTTCTTTAAACACACCCGAATATAAGTTTTCATAAAAGCAAATAAATACTGTTTAATTCAACACTGAATGAATCTTCACAACATTTCTGTAGAAATCATTTAGAAAAGTGGCATTTTGTGAAAACAAGTTAGCAGATTATCAACATTATCAAATGATCTTCAGTAACACATGAGGTACATTTGTGTGTCTTTAATCTGTCATGATGTTTCTAAAGATCTGACTGCAGGTTTCAGGAAGTCTTGAGTCTTTAACACAGTCTGTGTTTTTAACCGTCTGTCATCATTTGGTCAGTATGGAGCTCAGTCAACTTCCTCTTGTGCTCTGTGAGTATTATTTTCTCTGAATGTATTGCAGTGGATTATAATTGCTATTATATTATGTAAATGAAGTGTTTTAGTGTTCCTGGTTTCATGTCTTTTCTTGCTGCTCACAGAGTTTTAAATCCAGCTCTAGTTCATAATATATGAGTGAAAGATGAGTTTGAGAGAGGAAGTGTGCAGTTAGTGCTGTATGTGAAAGAGAAATGCTCTGTAGATCAGTGTTTTTGTTCATTCATTCAGTTTTGTGCAGTTTAATGGTGTTGAATCAGTTCTGTTGGTTTGTTTTCATTTATTGTCGCTGTTGTTGTAATATTTACTATATACAGTTAGTAAAGGGTTTGTCTTTATTCTTCTGCTTGTGATCAGACTGTTGGCTTGAAGTTCCATAAATAGAAGTTTGTTATGACCAAATGTGTCAAATATCAGTCAGATGTTTTAATTTTTATCTGGACTCATATACAGTCATATACATGTACTGTCACCTACACAATATCTTAATATTTGTGCTTTATAGTTTTCTATAAAGTATCTTTATAGTTTTCTTTCTTTCTTTCTTTCTTTCTTTCTTTTTCTTTCTTTTTCTTTCTTTCTTTCTTTCTTTCTTGTTCATCTTCAGTTCATAAGAACATTAGCTCAATGTTCACATTATAATGAGTTTTTCTCTTTTTGTTTTTAGTGCTGATTTCAAACATCTATTCTCTACAAACTGAAGGTAAGTGAATTTTATTCATATATTTCATTAAATATGATGAAAATGTGATTCTGCAGTAACTGTTACAAACCAAATGAGTTGAGAAATTATTTCCATTTCTTTGATTAAAAAAAAAAAAAATAGCAAGTTGAATTATTCATGTGACAAGACTGAGGTGTGAGACAGTGAGAGACAAGATATTCTTTGGAAAAACTTGTATATAAATGTATATGAATAAAATATAAAAATGTATACAAACATGACTGTATATTGACAGATCTTCTATAAATGACTGTAACAGTTATAGAGAACAACACTTCAGTTTATCCTGATCTAGCATGTGTTTTACCATCAAGTAACTGTGTTCATTGCAGTAAAAGCAGCACGTTATTTTCATTGTGAATTGTTGTCACTGTACAGAAAGACCAAAAGCCAAAGTGACCATTAAACCTGATCAACATGTATTCAGAGGAGAGACAGTCACTCTCAGATGTGACATTGATGGTGAAGGAGTCACTAGATGGTGGTACAGCTGGTATAAAGATGGTTCAGCTGATGCTCTCAGTGATCAACAGGAACACACATTCAGACCTGTTACTAAGACTGATGCAGGTAAATACTCCTGTTATGGAGCAAAGAGTGGAGGATCACGAACATCAGACATCAGTGATGCAGTTACACTGACAGTATCAGGTGAGTTTGATCATCTCTTTATAAACACACAAACATTTAATATGTTATTAATGAGTGATTTCTCTATTTCAGATTTAGTTTTAAGTGTTTATCCACAGAAGTGGTTGACTGAAGGAGATTCAGTGACTCTGATCTGTGAGGTTAATGGTTCCTCTACAGGCTGGACATTCAGCTGGTACACTGAAACTATTTCATCAGGTAAGATATAATGTGCTTCATGTGGTAACATCTGAATGAATATTTAAAAAAATAAATTAATCAATTTATTCATTCATTCATTCATTCATTCATTAATATAGAGATTAAAAATATTTAATCAGTCTGTTTTAATTCTAATCAATCTACTTTGATTATACCAGCAAAGGTTATTTATAAGACTCATGTAAAAATGACTCTTGATATCTTGAGGTAACTGGATATTCTCACTTTTTACAGACAACAGATATCAGCTGCTCTCAGACAGCAGCAGAGGAGCTGGAGGAAACTACACTATCAGTTTTGCTGCTCTAAATCACACAGGAGTTTATGTGTGCAGAGCAAAGAGAGGAAAAACAGCATATACAACATGGTACAGCAACTCACAGTTAATATGGGTCACTGGTGAGTTCAAACTGAATCAGAGAATGAATGAGACACTACTGAAGTTTTCCCTGAACTTTTTTTAGAGCTTGGTGTGTCTTTAAATTGTATCCTGTCTTAATATGGCTTTGAATAGGAGAAAGATGCTTTTACTGTCAGGTGTAGTTACAACATCTACTAGCAGAGACTAAATAGACTAAACTAAGCAGCAAAACCTTGATCATTTACCTGTAAATGTAAATGTAAAACATTTTAATTCTTATGGTGCATTGTTAACTAAAATTTGTTAACTAAAGTTAAGTTTTGTGTAAGTGGATTTGAGGGGAAAATAGTCAAATATAGGTGTAATAAAATAAAATAATTTGATTATTTTAATAAAATGTTGCGAAAATAAAGTGTTTTCATTATGAAATGTATTTTAAATTTCTGTCGTTGATCATACCTCGATTCTAGGAGGGACTTTACCAAAAACAGAGGACACTCCATCAATGTACACTTCAGCAAACTAGTACCTTATAAACTTTATTTTACAGTTTGATTGATATCCATAGTTTTTTTTTTTTTTTTTTTTCTCCAGCACCTTATAGAGGTTTTTGTTAGCTGTCACAGTTGTCTTTGACTTACTTGTTAATTGCATAATGACAAATACATTAAGGTGTTATTTTGTTTATGAAGTTTTAAATAGAAAAAAAAAATAGACTTATTTCAGATATCAGAACTGTAGTATTTTATTATTATTATTATTATTATTATTATTATTATTATTATTATTATTATTATTATTATTATTTTCTGTGAAATTGTTTTGAATTTGTATATTGTGTACAGTGTTAATAAAACTGACCTGACTTGATTTCCAAATTGTAGCTGTAATTGTCTTCTCAGGTGTTTCTCCTCCAGTGTCTCTGATCATCAGTCCCAGCAGAACTCAACACTTCACATCTGTCTCTCTCTCTCTGAACTGTGAGGACCAGAGTAACTCTGATAGATGGACAGTGAGAAGATATTCAGAGAGTGAACTGCTGGAAGATTGTTCATCATCAGACTGGGGATCACAAACAGGATCTACATGTACACTCAGCTCCGCCAGCATATTAGACACTGGAGTGTACTGGTGTCAGTCTGAATCTGGAGAGAACAGTCATCCTGTTAATATCACTGTACACAGTGAGTTGGTGTTTCTGTTTTTATTCATTCGTTTCCATTCACAAAGCCCTCATTTGGGGGTAACCTAGCAACTGCATAGCAACATGCTGCTTTAAATGAGCTTTTCCTAAATAATTTTAATTTATGAATTATCTTAATGTTGAATCGCTTAGATGTTGCTTTGATTGTATTGTTGTCTTGTATTTTCTCATTGTCATTAAGTTGTCATTAAGGTGTCCTTCAGTGTTTTATAACACTCTAAACTAAATACATTATTATTATTATTATTATTATTATCATCACTGTTGTTGTTGTTGTTGTCACCACATTGTTGTTATATTCATATTACATTATTGCTATTTGTCAGCTCATGTTTCCTCTGTTTCTGTAGTTGGTGTGATTCTGGAGAGTCCTGTTCATCCTGTGACTGAAGGAGATACTCTGACTCTACGATGTTTACATAAACATTCAACCCCACTAAACCTCACAGCTGGTTTCTATAAAGATGAATCACTCATCCAGAGTCAAACTACAGAGATGATCATCTCTAATGTCTCAAAGTCACATGAGGGTTTCTACTACTGCAAACACCCAGAGAGAGGAGAGTCACCCAAGAGCTGGATCTCAGTCAGAGGTGAGACTGTAGATCATTAAACACTATTGAAATGTTCCTGTATCATTTAGAGATTTTAATAGTTCTTATATTATGAAATGAATCAAGTAATTTGGTGTTCCTGGATTTTTTTTTTCTTTTCTTCTTGCTCTCAGAGTTTCAAATCCAGCTCTAGTTCATGATATATGAGTGAAAGATGAGTTTAAGAGAGGAAGTGGGCAGTTAGAGCTGTTTGTGTTTGTGAAAGAGAAATGTACTCTGTTTGTTGTAGAGCAGTGTGTTTGTTCAGTCATTCTGTTTTGTAAGTGTGCATTTATTCCTCTGTTTGTATTCAGACTGTTAGCTTGAAGTTTTTTAAACAGTTCTTTGTTGTGATGATAAAAATGGATGAGGGAAAAAATCGATACAGCATAGTATAGCAATATTTTGCTTGGCGACAATGTCTCAGTGTACATGGATGGCAAGTATTGATTATATAAATATTTTTTTTCCTGAGCAAGTGATTCAGCACTACTGTATTCTCTCTCTTTCTGTCATTGTAAATGTAAAGTGTAAATGGAGTCACATGACTAAAAGTGAGCTGCAAGCTTTAATATAAGACCTTCACTCACATTTACAATAAATGAAGCTGTCTATAATGCCTGCAGTGAACCTCTGGTTCTATGTAGTTTTGTGTCTAATTCTATGAGAGGGTGAAGACTGATTATTAAAACAGCCTCTATTCCTGCTACACACAGATGTCTGAAATATGACCCCACTTTCCCCCTCAAATTAAAAAATAAAAATCTTACTTCCAAGTGTCGCATTGTTCAGCCCCATAGTTACTGCTAGCATCTGTATTCCTTACAGTGTCTGTGAAATTAAAATGCACTAACGATTTACCTGTGATAGGATGAGATTTACTGAAAAACTTCACAACTCATTTACTTTATATTGACAGATATTCCCACATCAACTTTAACTGTGCAGCCACAGAGTTCATTGTTCACTGGAGACTCAGTTACTCTGAGATGTGAGGTGGATCAGTCATGGGTTGGAAGGGTGTTTCTCTGGAGAAAAGACTCAAACAATGAGTTTTCTGGAGCTGCAGTTAAAACAATAGATTCAGTGAAAGTGTCTGATGGAGGAGAGTACAGGTGCAGAGCACAAAGAGGAAAACTTTACACAATTTACAGTGAACCAGTAACAGTGACAATATACGGCAAGTATTTTTGATCACAAAAATGATTCATAAGACACTGAATAAGTGACTATAACAGCTATAGAGAACAACAATTCAGTCTAACCTGATATAATGTGTGATTTACCATTACGTAACTGTGTTCATACAGTAAAAGCAGCACATTATTTTTTACTGTGAATTGTTGTCATTGTACAGAAAGACCAAAAGCCAAAGTGACCATTGAGCCTGATCAACATGTATTCAGAGGAGAGACAGTCACTCTCAGATGTGACATTGATGCTGAAGGAGTCACTAGCTGGCAGTACAGCTGGTATAAAGACGGTTCAGCCAGTGCTTTCGGTGAACTACAGGAACACACATTCATGTCTGTTACTGAGTCTGATGCAGGTAAATACTCCTGTAATGGAGCAGAGAGAGGAGGATCACGCAGATCACAACACAGTGATGGAGTTACACTGACAGTATCAGGTGAGTTTGATCATCTCTTAATAACCACATACATTTAACATGTTATTAATGAGTCATGTCTCTATTTCAGATGAAGCCCGGGCAGTTTTAAGTGTTTCTCCACAGAAGTGGTTGACTGAAGGAGATCCAGTGACTCTGATCTGTGAGGTTTACGGCTCCTCTACAGGCTGGACATTCAGCTGGTACACTGTCACTCTTTCATCAGGTAAGTTATAATGTGCTTCATGTGGTTTGAATTAGCTCATTTTATTCAAGTCAAAATTATTATTTAATGCTGCACTAGGGTACTTTGGCATCTCTATCACCAGCTGTGATTAAAACATAAAATTGCATGTAATGAGATGTGTTCTGGCGCTGATATTCTGTTCGGATGAATCTGATGTTTCAAGGAATTCTTATAGTTACTGGTGATCAGTGGTGGATTAAGACTCTTTGGTGCCCCTGGGCAATGACACCTAAAGTGCCCCACCTCCAGTATTGGGAAGGTTACTTTGGAAATGTAATAGGTTACAGATTACAAGTTACTTGATTCAAAATGTAATAAGTAGTGTAACTTTTCAGTTACTTTATTAAAGTAATGTAACATTACTTTTGATTACATTTTGATTACTTTTCTAAATTTCTAATATCTTCAACTGTTAATCATATTGAAACCAGGCAGAGTTAACCTTACAGTAGCACTCTGATTACACTGATTACTGTCTGACTTTCTGATAATTCTAACTATTATGATTATAATAGGTAAGGGATAATATACATCTTTATTGTGTGATAACTGGCTGGATGTACATTATTCCACTTATTACACATCTGTTTGCCACGAAAGTAAATAATTCGACATGAAACACTGATCTGAATTGAAATATTTGAACGCAAAGTTTTCATGAAGAAATCAGTTGCTAGCAAGTTCAAACTAGACAGTATTAAGGGATACAGTGCAGTCATACCACTTTTATTACACAACATTTCACCACATAAATAATTAAGTACTAGTACTTACAATACTAGTTTGTTATCTTATAATCCATTACAGTACCAAACAAAATGGCAGCAGCTGCATTTGTATGAAACAACAGAACGAGTCCATGATACCGGGATGACAGAATTAAGAAATTGTACACATAATATTGAATTTTTGAGTACTATTTTATTAGCTAACCAAACGCAAAGCTTCCACCAAGAAAAACTATCAAGCGTATAGCGCTGACTTTTACCAGTTGTTATCGGGGAATAACATACCTTGGAAATGTCATGACTGACCAATCAGAATCAAGCATTCCACAGAGCTGTCTAATAATTTAATTTAAAGTACAGCCACCACAAATTCAGACTTAACACCTCTTATTTACTTTGAGATCATTCTGAGGTTAAATACAGATTTGAAATCATAACAAAAATAGTTTAATAGCTGTGATACTGGTTTTGAAATCAAATGTTTGTGTAGTTATGACAGGAAACACTGGCATCTAACAATGCCTTGGAAAAAAACAATTAATCTTAAAAAATAAAGTATATGCATAAACCCAAATAGAAAATAAAACAGTTATCGAATAAGCATGTGTCCTATTCTGTGTCCTAAACTCCCGAAACATTGGTGTCTCATTTTATAGCAGTCAATGCAATTTACGAAAGAAGTCAATTAAATCTATGTGTGCGCGTGTGCGTGCGTGTGTGTACGTGTGTGTGTGCGTGTGTGTGTGTGTGTGTGTGTGCGTGTGTGTGTGTGTGTGTGTGTTTGAAAAAAATCAGATGTAACCCCCTTTGTAATCATTAACAGTTTTCAAAAGTAACTGTAATTTAATTACACATTTTCTTCTCAGTAACTGTAACTAATTACAATTACATTTATTTTGTAATTAAATTACGTAATTCCGTTAACTAGTTACTCCTCAACATTGCCCACCTCCCCCAATACTCCACCCACACTTTTTTTATTTGCAAAATTTCATATTAATAAACGTATCTGATAACAGAGGGCTACATCAACAGAAGTCATTTTAAGGTCAACTAGAAATCCTTACAAAATCAGCTTACCACTTTTTACAGTGTTCTAAGATTAGAAATAAATCTGAACAGTATGCAGCAAATTCAAACATGTTTTAACTAGTGAAACCAACTGTTACAGGTATAATAATAATCCAATCTGTTTATCTCATCAGACTCTATGGCCAACAAAGATAGTGTGGATAATGTTTTTAGAATCGTTATTGTCCTCAGTTCATTTTTCATTCATTTATATTTAATTTACAAAATAATTTTCGAGTGTTTTACTCCCTTCAAAGAAAGGTGTAAAACGGGTGTTTTCAGAAATGTGACAATGAGTGCATGGTCTTGTTGCAGTATTTCAAATGCATGTATTTGAAATACAAAATACTATTAAAAATGCATTTAAATACATTTAATCTTAGTATTTTTGTATTTTCAAAATACATAAGGTAAAGTCTATCAACCTCCTTATTAGACTGCTGATTTCCTGCAGGAATGGGCAGTATTTCAAAAACATGTATTTAAAATACTATTTTGAATCTTTGCATTTAAATACCTTTGGAAAAAGTCAGATGTATTTTGTATTTAAATACATTTAATCTTAGTTTTTATTTGTATTAAGTATTTTGTATACTTGTACAGGAAATCAGCAGTCTATTAAAGAGGTTGTCTGGCAAAAAGTTATGTAAAAAAATGTTATGTATTTTGAAAACACAAAAATACTACAGATTAAATGTATTTAATTACAAAATACAATATATAGTATTTTGTATTTCAAATACATGTTTGTGAAATACTGCGCATCCCTGACTGCGCTTAACAAATTTATTGGACCACCACCCAATGTAAGGTTTGTACCACAGCTGCCCCAAACTAAGTGGTGATTACCAAAATCAATTAATGTTTCTGTAATGGTTAATCCACCAGTATGTGTAAGATCTTTAGTCAAAGTAGTGTTTCTAATGCTAAAATATGATCATTTTTGGGATTGAATGGATTCAAAGATAAATTGCACAAAGATTAGATTAGATTGCATTTGGATGTCAGTAACAATAGAGACTGTGGAAAAGTGCATTAAAACAATGTCAGGAAGAATGCAAGCTTTTACCAAGGCCAAAGGCGGCATATAAAATAAAAATAAACTATTTATTTTTTTGGTTTATTAGTTTTTGGTTATTATGTGTGAGTAAAGACAATTTAGTGGTTTGTTATTTGCCTAATAAATGACAATACAGTTATTAGTTCTAAAAAAGTTCTAATAAGTTTGGTAAGCATTGTATATAGCTACATAGTTTTATGAGGATTAAAACCTAAAATAAAACTTACAAACTCGCTTGTTTACACTCTGCCCCTTTCTTGATTGCCAAGGGCTGCCATGTACAACGTGAAAGCGCAAGGCTAACGCTCTGTGGCGAATTCACACATACATAAAGTGAGGCATTTTAATTTCACTTGAAAAGATGGGAGTTGCGCGACGCACCGCACAGCGTGCTCCTAGAATCTGGTTGAGTAATATATAGGCGTCGAAACGAAAGCGCACGGGTTCAAGCAGTTTGTGTGAATCTGGCGATAGATCGCACATCCACTGATTCAAGCAGGAGAAAAAACACTTTCAACAAAACATTCAGGGGATTTAGTACGTTCTGATGAAAGGGTATATATAGGCCATGGCTAAACAGACGTCTTACCGGCGAAAATTTATTTGCGTGGTGCCCCCCTGGACGTGGTGCCCCTGGGCACTTGCCCAATTGCCCATATGGTTAATCCGCCTATGCCGGTGATCACCATAAAACATCAAGTTGATCAGATTGCAGATTCTGGCACAGACTCCCTTGCTTTCTCTTTTGATTTGCCATTTAGAAATGTCCTTGTTAAATGCTAGCTAGCTGACCAAATCAAATTTTACACAACAACATTATTTATTGTAGCAACAATCTACACAACCACTTTACATAACTCATATGTGCAATATTGTAGTCAGATCTTCTGTTCTGTGTATGAAACCTGACATAAACACAAAAGAACAAATTAAGTCTGTAATTGTCAGTGAAATCTGACCTGACAGCTCAGAATTAAAGTTAATATTGAAGGCTTGTCAGAATGAATTGTGGTATTCCAAGAAAACAAATTAGAACACAGATTTTGATATAAAGATTCGTGGATCTGAATGTACTGATGCAAAACAATGTGATGGAGTACCACATGGTCCATGATCTGTATCTGGTATACAACCTGAATATGTTGATTAGGGTAACTGATTAGAGTCAGATAGAAATATTTCCTTGAGGTGATAACTAAACATTTTCACTATTTACAGACAGCAATGATCATTATAAGCTGCTCTCAGACAGCAGCAGAGGAGCTGGAGGAAACTACACTGTCAGTTCTGCTGCTCTAAAACACACAGGAGTTTATGTGTGCAGAGCAGAGAGAGGAAAACCAGCTTATAACTCAACCTACAGCAACACACAACCACTATGGGTCACTGGTGAGTCAAATACTAGGAGGAATCAAATTTTCTTTGATCCTTTCAGAGGTTGATGTACTATGAAAACATACTGTAAGTTTCAGAATTCAGAACGTAATCCCCAGTCCACAATATGTTTGGTAAAGAATTGATTGTCTTCTCAGGTGTTTCTCCTCCAGTGTCTCTGATCATCAGTCCCAACACAACTCAACACTTCACATCTGACTCTCTCTCTCTGAGCTGTGAGGACGAGAGTAAATCTGATAGATGGACAGTGAGAAGATACACAGACAATGAACAGCTGGAAGATTGTTCATCATCAGTGTGGGGATCACAAACAGGATCTACATGTACAATCAACTCCACCATCACATCAGACACTGGAGTGTACTGGTGTCAGTCTGAATCTGGAGAGAACAGCAATCCTGTTAATATCACTGTGCACTGTGAGTCTCTGTTTAAAAAAATCAGTTTTTATTAATGTTTTTATTATTGTCACCAAATTGTTGATATAGTCTTATTATTTGTAATCAGCACATGTTCCTTTTGTTCTGGTGTGATTCTGGATAGTCTTGTTCATCCTGTGATGACTATTAAAATGTTCCTGTATTATTGATATTTTCATGTAAATCTAAATGTATGTATCTTATCTTCAGCAGCCTCAAGATCTGATGGTCTCAATCCCATGATAATTGGAGTGACTGCAGGACTGACTGTAGCATTTTTGATCATTGTCTTCTTGGTCCTGCTGTGGCGCTACAGAAACAACAAAGGTTCATCATCTGCCATATTAAAAATTGCTGACACATTTACAGACTTTAGCTCTGTTCCTAAACCTTGTGCGTTTTTTTTCAGGTTGGAAGACCAACTTAAACACACGTTTGTTTATTTATTCAATACTGAAAAGTACTAATAAAATTGCAATGAATATCCATGTCATATTTGAAGTCAAGTTCTCCATCCTCTCCATCAATATTTGTACAATGCACAAGTAACTTTATAGATAAAGTGATAAGTAATTTATCACATTCCACTTCAGTTAGGATACTCCCTACATAGGCAGTGAAGCAGCTCACTGGGTTTTGAAACAGATCTAATGTGTGGTGAAGATTTAGATGTCATGAATATTATTGTGTTTTATTTTTGTACCCCTTTTCCTCAGAACATTTATATATTCATTGTATGTTTGACTAGGTGTAAGATCTCAGTCTCCCTCTAGTGTCAGTCAACAGCAGAACAGCAGTCAGACATCAGAGCAGAACCAGAGTGATGCAGGATACAACACACTGCTGTCTGGTCAGTCTTTACCTGTTAACCATGAATAAACACCAATAAATCTTTACAAGACTGAGACTGAATACAATTAAAAATAACTTTCAACTAACAGAACAGATCTGTTAACTAAATAACAATAAATAACTAAATAATTCACTCTTCTAAAGTTTAACATGATATTTGTGTAACTGACATTTATATTTCGATTAGACTTCATTTGTTTTAACAAGTAACAACAAGTTATGTAACAACACGTTATGCATAACAAAATATATCTTATGTAATTTACAATGTTAATAGCACATTAAATAGTTATCTGAGTGCTTTATTTTTTAAGTCACTGTCAACATGAAAACAGTATTTTTCTGTGGGCTTAAATTCATAAGATGCATTATTAATTGCAGGAACTGCTCGTATTTATGACACTGTTGGTGCAACAAATAATAAAGACACAAGCACAGGTAACTAATGATGTTACAGAAGGTAATTATGTCATGTTGATCATTTACTAAGGCAGTTTTTTTAAAATAATTGAATACATCTTTGTTTTAAATTTCACTTTGTTTGACATTTGCAGAGCAAACTCATTTAAAACAAATGTCTTATTCCTTTCTCTGTTGTTCAATGTAGACGGTGCAAGTGGACCTACTGAAGTCACCTATGCTGAGATTGAACTCAAATCAACAGAGAAACAGAAGAAAAAGAGAGAAAACAAAAGTCTCAGCTCTTATGTCACATCAAGTGAAGTAAAAAGCCTGTTTGATTTTAATTTCACCCAGATCAGTAGCAAAAAACACCACAGTATTTTCCTAAACACATGTTTGCAGCTGTTCACTGTGAAATTCTGATCCATTAAGGTCATTGCATGCAAATTACAATAGACTGATTTTGAGGTAATTTGGTCAGACATGTAACTGTTTTAAAATTAGTTTATTCTCTCTGTGGAAGGGGTAGAGATTGTCTAAATATAATAATGTATTTCATATCACCATTGGACACACAGTAGCACTGTTTACATTAACTGTTGGCATCTTTTAGGGAAAACCAGTGAAGGTTCTGACACTGTTTACTCTAAACTGAATCTGGTGACCCATTAAGGTAAGTGTCAAACAGTGTTCGAAAATAAATAAATAAATAAATAACCTTATATAAATATGATTAATATTTGTCTTGTCCTTGTTATCATTGAGAAAGCCTAATTCTAAGATAAAAACTTATTTTTGATCAGTGAATTAGGTGCACCAAACAATCACTAAGCAAAGAAGAATTACATATCTAGCTGAGGAAATTAATATTTTCAAACAAGTTGAAAGTGATTTTTTACCTTTTGTGGGCATTTTTTTCCCTTTATAAAGCCATTCCTTTTTTCTGAAAGTGTGCATTATGTTTTGTGTCAATTTCTTATATTTAATCAATAAAGTCACTTAGAAAAATAAGACCTTTCGGCTGTTACCACACAAATAAAATCATTATCAACAAAATTAATCTTTTCAATATAGAGGAAACACAAACGCTGCATTTGAATTGGCATTTAGATGTATTTACCCACTGTTTAATGCAGGACATGAATGCATTTAACCTGCAGTTACAAATGCATGAATAATGTTGTAATATTTTAATCCTAAAACGTTGAATGCTGATATTTGAAATTATTAAAAAAAAAAAAAAAGAAAAAAAAAGAAAGAAAAAGTACTTTAAATGTGGAATTACAACCGCCAGTAGGTGTCAGTAAGTCCTATGGCGTTATCATTTAAACGGTTGATCAAGTCACGAACGAAACACTGTCATGTTGTTTAGAGACGCAAAACAGTGCTGTGGCTGTGTTTGGAATGAAAATAGGCAATATGGTGTCTAAAACGTAAGTCTAATGTTAACTTCTAGCTTATTGAACTGTTGTATAAAATCAATGTCACATTTGTGACAAAAAGGCACTCTTCGTGTGATATTGATTAACTATATTAAATGATATAAATATAAATGTTCTGCCCCATATCCTGAATTTTGGGAAAATGCATTTTATTAGACTGAATCACGCAGTGAAATAACGACTCTAGCTAGTGTTTAAGCACTCATACCTCTTATAATCAATGAAGCTGTCCATACACTGTATGATAAATGACCCAATTGTTGAGAATTTAAGAATTAAATGAAATATGTACAAAATATAAAATGTAAATTAATTTCTATATTTTCAGGTGCTGGATCTAATCTGACATATGCTCAAGTTAAAAAAAACACCTAGAGGAGAAACTTTAAAATGACATGATAATGCTGATGAGTTTACTGTATGTTGAGAAGGGCTGGAGAATGAGCAGGATCATCAATGCTTTAACATCTTTATGATACTGAACACTTGATGGCAATAGATTTATCAGTACTTACTATTAGTGACGCAAAGCTTCATGTGTTTCAGCGAGGCATGTTGATCTTTAAAAAACCAATGAGCTGATTATACATTGTAAAAAAAAAAAAAAAAAAAAAAAAAAACAACAACAGGAAATGTAGATTATATTTTAGTGCTGCACAGTGTTTATTCTTATTGATTGATACCAGCAGAGGCAGCAGCTACTTGTTAGACTAAAAGAGACAAAATATTCAGCTTAAGGCCCATTTTTCCTGAATGTTGATTAAGTGACCAAGTTTGCTTTTTTGTGTGTGTCTTCTTGATTTAAAATGTATTTGTAACATGGTAATAGACAACCTGGAAATACCAGGCAATTTAGAATTGTAACTTCCCTTCCAGGTCTGGAAGAGTTGTCTTTCAAGTAAATGTATATAATGAATATAATTTTTTCTAGCTATGCTCTAGCTTTAATTTTGTAATTTTACTGTAATTTTAAATATATTTTCATCTTCAATGAGAAATAGTAATGAATATTCTGAATATTCATAATTATGTATGTCATTCCAGATAGGGTGCAGCATAGGCAGTTTGGTCATCAGAGAAACAATGCTATACTCACATTAGTTTTTACCATTGAAACATTAGTTTTTACCATGGAAATTTTAAACATTTCAACAAAGAAATTTTCTTCATAGACTTCTTCATGACTTTCATATTTTTATAATGTCTTGAGAGTATTAACCAATCAAAATGACAATCCAAGGAGAAATGTTGAGTCTTAGCTTGCAGACAAGTTTAGATTGAGATTGTTCTGTATTCTTAAAGGTTACATCAGGTTACAAAGCCTTTTAACTGTTGTGAAAGTTTCAGTTTCTCTTGTGTTCTTCTTGATGTTAAATGTATGTGTAGCAGGGTTTTTATGATCACGGAAACATCAGGGAGTTTTAAAATTGCAATTTCCAAGTCTGGAAAAATCATGGAAATGTTGTAGACTGGAAAAAAGTTGTGTTATAAATGTATAGTGAATGTTGCATTTTCTAGCTGTCAAAAACATTTCATTGGTTATAAATACCCCTATGTGAGTATAATCTTTAGATTTTAAAACTGCTTGTTCAGTAACAACAAACAACTTATGGAAAGCCATTCATTGGTCAAATTGTATTTGACTTCTGTTGTAGTTTGCTTGTTCTTAATTAGAAATGAGAATAAGTGTTCACAATTATAATTACAAACTGTTGTTTTGCTGTAATTTACTTGTTGTTTATATCTTTATTGCAGCAAAATAAGATCTAACTGCTACAAAGTATGTAGCATGAGCGGGACTCGGTCATCATAAATGTGATGCTACACGACATTCATGTTTATGGCTGAGCAAATGTATAAATGTATAAATATAAAAATGTATAAATATCTATGAACAGATTGAACAGAACTGATTTTTATAAAAGTCTTCAATGCCTTCAATACTTTTTTTTTGATTGTTTCTAAGAATAGTTTATATCTTGTCAATATTAAAGAGAAGCACAAAAATTTAAGTTAAATAAAGAAGATTTTGAGAATTTAACTGCTTGGGGGATAAAAGACAGTTTGGACCAGTTTTTCATGCATCGGGGAACACAATATCATTAGCCAAATGGCAACAATTCAAGAGCATAAGATAAAGGATGCCTCTTATCATTCACAATAATGTTCACTTTACTCGACTCTTTATCTTTTGTATCTCTTATGTAGCCTCTGTTATGTTTATTTGTTTTACTTTACAACCACATGAACACACTGTAATTTGTTTATTCATTACTCTTAAGAGTATTCTTTATGACTTGTATTGCTGCAATGTGCTGTATGTTTTTCATATTGTGTAGTGTTCATGTTTTCTTTTTAAAAATTAAAGAAACAGTGCCTGTTAAAATATACTGGAGTTGCTTTATTAAAACGTTCTTGCAGTGTCACAGTAAAAGCAAAAGCAAAAGTGTCATGACCTCTTACTGCAGTCATTTAGGTTTTGCATGTCAACTATTAAATATTTTTGGACGTTTTTTAACAATGCTACTTTAATCTACATAAATGATTACAGTTAGTATACAAAAAAAAATTAAAATAAATTAGCAAATAGTAAACAACTTCTGAATATGCATTTCTCGTAGCCACAGCCAAAGAATTCACATGTGCTTATCCTGTTCTGAGTGGTGTGTGAAAATGTTGCAGACCGAGATGACTTTTAGCTGGTTTTGCATCTGAATTCTTCATATATATATATATATATATATATATATATATATATATATATATATATGTATGTATTTACCCACTGTTATATATATATACTTTTTATATGTAAATACATGTTATATATTTTATTTTATTTTATTTATTTATTTTTTTTTTTGGGTGAACTACCCCTATAGTTAGTTTTTTAATAATATGATTTTGCTCAGCTATTTGCTCAGATCTCTGTATTGATATAAAAATATTAAATTACTTTTAATGAAGTGTTACTCTAAATAAGAAACTAAAACTGTCAGTAGGTTGCAGTAAATGTCTTAATAGAGAAAGTCATTGCTACACAATAAAAAATATTCATAAGACAATGAATAAGTGACTGTAGCAGCTATAGAGAACAACAATTCAAACTAACCTGATTAAGTTTTAAAAACAAGTAACAAAATTAATTTCTCAATTTCAGTTCCCAGAGCAGTTTTAAGTGTTTCTCCACAGAAGTGGTTGACTGAAGGAGATCCAGTGACTCTGATCTGTGAGGTTTACGGATCCTCTACAGGCTGGGTATTTATCTTACTGAAACTGCTTCATCAGGTAAGTTATCGTGCGTTCATGTGCATCTTCAGGTACTCTGATTATACCAACAAAAGGTGATGTGTAAAAATAACCTATTTCTTGAGGTAACTGCACATTCTCACTTTTTACAGACTACAGATATCATTATCTGCTGCTGTAAAACACACAGGAGTTTATGTGTGCAGAGCAGAGAGAGGAAAACCAGCCTATAAAACAACTTACAGTAGTGAACAACCACTGGTGAGTTCAAACTGAATCAGTGTGAATAAGACAGTACTGAAATTTTCCTTGATCCTTTTGTTTTTTGGAGCTTGATGTGTCATGAAATTTTATCCCATCATAATATGCAGCTTCTTTCAAATGGTGTCAATAAAGAAAGATGCTTTTGCTGTCAGGTGTAATTACTGTATCTACTAGCAGGGGCTAAATAGACCAAACTAACCAGCAAAACCTTGACTGCTGGGTTAGTGTTATATCAATAAAATTGTCTGACAATACAATCGTAGCTGTAATTGTCTTCTCAGGTGTTTCTCCTCCAGTGTCTCTGATCATCAGTCCCAGCAGAACTCAACACTTCACATCTGTCTCTCTCTCTCTGAGCTGTGAGGACCAGAGTAACTCTGATAGATGGACAGTGAGAAGATACTCAGACAGTTGGAGAAGATTGTTCATTATTAAGGAGAGGATCACAAAAAGGATCTACATGTACAATCAACTCCACCATCACATCAGACACTGGAGTGTACTGGTGTCAGTCTGAATCTGGAGAGAACAGTCATCCTGTTAATATCACTGTACACTGTGAGTCTGTGTTTCTGTATTTCTTAATTTCACTGGAAATTGCGTAAGTTGCATACAATAGATGCGTAAAGCAGGTTCATTTAACAAGTACAGGAAACATTAGTGGGCAAAAAAAAAAAACAAAGGGCAAGAGATACCAAAAAGTTCTGTAAGAAAATGTAAAAGTATTTTTTTTACAGTCAGGTCATGTTTTCTCTGTTTCTGTAGTTGGTGTGATTCTGGAGAGTCCTGTTCATCACTACTGTCTCAAAGTCACATGAGGGTTTCTACTACTGCAGAGAGAGGAGATTCACCCAAGAGCTGGATCTCAGTCACAGGTGAGACTGTAGATTAATGAACACTATTAAAATGTTCCTGTATCATTTAGAGATTTTAACTGTTCTTATATTATGAAAAGAATCAAGTAGTTTAGCGTTCCTGGATTTTTTTTCATTTCTTCTTACTCTCAGAGTTTCAAATCCAGCTGTAGTTGATGATATATGAGTGAAGTATGAGTTATTAATTAACTCCGAAATCCGGCCCGTGTCTGAACTATGACATGAAAATGGGCCCGAAGCCGGCCCTGAGGGCGTAAAAAAAAAAAAAAAAAAGTTGGGGCCGTCTGGCTCGGGCTGAAATGCAGGGCTCTAATTGTCTTCTCATTGTCTTTTAATTGTCTTCTGAGGTCAAGACAATCAGCTCCACCATCACATCAGACACTGGAGTGTACTGGTGTCAGTCTGAATCTGGAGAGAACAGTCATCCTGTTAATATCACTGTACACTGTGAGTCTGTGTTTCTGTATTTATTAATTTCACTGGAAGTGTATAATCAGTGCATAAAACAGGTTGATTAAACAAGTGCAGTAATATAAAATGATATTTGTGCTACTAGGACTTCACTAGGAAGTCAAATCATTAGATAAAATTCAACTATTTCAATAAATGAAAGATCCAACCCATTTCTAGAATTAGAGACTTTACCTGTTTTGACTTGGCCCAGTAAGCAACTACCCAGCTGTGTCCTAGTGATCATTCAGGACACCACAGCAACTTCTGCTCTCATTCAGATATAGTGCTTGATAAAGTTGTGTGTCTCTTTTTCAGTGTCTCATTCAGAATCTCAGATCTCTGTCCTCCACACACTCAGTTCTGTACTGGCAGTTTGTCCATATCTGCTAGTGACAGTTGTGCTGATTATCAAATGCTGCAGAATGAAAGGTAAAACAGCTGTATTATAATCATATTTTACTGACCAACAATTATTATCATTACTGTCAATATTGTCATTAATACTATTTGGATGAACGTGCATGTGGTCAAACACTTGGTCTTCTGAGTGAAACAGGATATTCAACGAGAAAGCATGTAGGACAAAACTTGATTTTACCCAACAGGAATTGAAAACAAAAAAGGATATTACATACAATTTCTTCTTTGTAATAGCTAAAAAATTATCATTTCATGTTGATTTTGAAAAGAGACATGGATTAAATGTCTCTCTGAGGCCTGATAACACACTGACTCAACTGAACTGTATGTTCATAAAGCTTTGGAAGCTCATCTTACATTACTGCTATTTCAGTTACTTTTCAGTATTATTTTATCATGAAAGTAAGTTTAATATTTTTAATGTTTATAACATTATGAATAAGTTTAATATTTTGTTTCTGAATACACTAAAGAAGAACACATGGTGTCAAATGCTGAATATGTGTTTTTGAGTTGTGATACACAAGAAAATGCAGCTATATTTGTGATATTTGGCTAATATATAATAGATTTTAGTGTCTAAGCAGCTGAGAGAAAACAGTGTAAGTGTCATATTCTGTTTGTGTTCAGCTACACTTTGACATTTGTCATCCCACTGTCTCTGAGTTCTAGTTTACTTTTCTTTTTTTTTTTTGGGTTAGTTTCTTAGATGACTAATAGGCTTTGCCTTTGTTTGTTTCTGTCGTTACTGATTGTTCACCACCTGTGTCTTGTTTAGTTCCACAGTATTGTCTTGTTGTTGTATTGCATATTTAGTCTAAGCAAATTCATCTCTATGTTGGCTTAAGAAAGCCAAGACTGAAGATTGAAGACTTTGGCATTCATGTATTTAGCCAGTTTCTGTGTCAATAAACTGAAAAAAAAAAAAAAAAAAAAAGTAAAAAATAATTAAGCACAAGACATAAATCAATACATTTAAAATAATATAAATGTTAAAAAAAAAAAAAAAGGTCTGAAATGACTTTAAATGTTGAGTAATAAGCTATTGTTACACAAGTTTGCAGGTAGAGGAATTGTTCTGTGTGTGACTTACTTATTTTAGCCTGTAGGTGGAGTCATGAGGAGGGATTTCCCTGAACCTTGAAAGTGTAGCAACATTATCAGGGAGTTTTGTTTTTATCCAAAATCTATCCAAAATCACAGACAGAACAGGTTATATATGAGGCGTTTATTATGTAATGCAACATCAAACTGTCTTGGATTATCAATCTGAAGTGAAACTGGTTTTCTGAAACAGGGAGTTTTCATAAACCACTTTCACTTCAGATTGATGATACACCTTATCAGAATGTCACTCACACAGTGTCAGCAGTATCTGATGTATAATTTCAAAATAAAAACGAATGCAAATGTATGTCGATCAACTCTAGTATAAAAAGGAAACGGTCACTTCTGATTGTTAGTAAACCTCAGAATTGAAAATTTCAGAACTGTCTGAGGTCGAATTACAAAATATGAGCCCTGAAAAGATCAATATACCTATACACTGTTTTGTCTATACCAGGGGTGATGGGCCGCAGCCCTGCATAGTTCAGCTCCAACCCTAATAAAACTCCCATAAGAGTGGGTGCACTTTTAAAGCAAAAATCTGCAGGGCTGCGGCTCACCAGGACCAACGTTCACCACCCCTGGTCTATACATTCAGAAACCCATTAAAAGAAAACTCCTTGATTCCACAGGCCAGTTTCATCTTGAAATGATAGCATATGTTCATTTCAGGACTGTCTGATGAGGACTGACCAAAATTATAAGTGCACTGTTTTGTCTGTTCAGAAACCCAAAGAAACAGCATTTATATTTTTAATATAAATGTAAATTATTCTTATTTTAATAATTTAAGGGATTTTTCTTTGTAATTATAATGAGTTTTTAGAGGGCTTTTAATTTGCAATTATACAACAGTTAAGTCTTAACTTTGTGTGGCACTCCTGGGTGGTTAAATATTAAGTAACTATTAAGCTGAACTGAATTATATAGCAGTTTTGGGGGGCTTCAATTTTCTAACTGAACATCAGACAGTCCTGACATTGAGGGAGTGACACTCAGGGCTGGTGGACTATCAATATGAGCTGCAATTGGTCTGTTAAAACAGGGATTTTTATGTTTAGAGCAAAATCACAGAGAGAACAGGTAGAATCTGAGTTTAAGGAGCTTTTATTTTGAAATGCAACATCAGTCAATCTTGGCAGTGGCTGGGTGACACTCTGACATAGCAATGGTTCATATCACGCACACTTATCGTAAAGAAGTTCAGTGCTAATATAAGGTTTAGTATAGCTGTGATGTTTGTTTGCTTCACAAATTATAACCACATGAATCCACACTGTAAATTATACGTATGTATGTTTCTCATTCTTTAATGTAAGTCTTCTGACTTGTATCACTGTAATGATTTGTAGGTTTTTCTTATTTTGAACTGGTCATTTTTTCTTAAAAAAAATAAAAATAAAAATAATTAATTAAAAAAACATGTCTTAAAATATTCTGAACTGATGATTTTTTAAAACATTCATGCAGTGTCACAGTAAAAGTGCTGCATACTAGTGTTCACATGGTGAGCACTGTCGATTTCGTTGATGGTTTTTAATGCTGCTGAACAGGAACACATGGTGTCAAATGCTGAATAGAGTGTGAAACACAAGAACAGAGATAATAGTTCTGAGAAATACTTTAGAAAATGTTACGTTTATGACTTTTGGCATTTATAATGCAAAAATGAAATAAAAATAAAAAACTTTAACCAAATATGATACAAATATGATAGTAACAGTGATATTGATGCTTCTCAACTAATTAAAATTTAGTTTAAAAGTTTAGTTTTACTAACATTTCTCATTTTGCAAGAAGCACCAACAAAACAAAATCTGAGCACTACTGGTGTGAGCTTCTCTTAACACTGCATGTCATTTCTTTGGCATCATAACACCATCAACTAGAACTTCCTCTTTCACATCATCCTCTCAGTTAAATATTCACACATGTCAGATGTATATTTTTCTAAAAAAAAAAAAAAAAATGTTTATAAGAAAAATAAAATAATGGTTGCTCTTCAGATTTGATACAGTTTTTACAGACTGTGTCAGTACTCACTCAACAGTGTGAAACTGTGACTAGTGTAGTCTGCATTGTTGTTGTGTTAAATTATACTTTTGCCATTTCTGTACTTTTGTTGTTGATGTTCAGAGTCTACAGTATTTCACACATTTCACTGCTTAGTTTTCCACCATGTGTGAACTGTTCAAATGACAATAAAAGACTCATGACATTTTTACACACTTAAAGAGATTTCTGTGAGCTGTGAGCTGTGAGTTGAAATAACAACTTCTTTAAAACAATTGAAAAAAATATTGCAATTTAAGAAGGTCCATTCATTAAGAGGAACTGGAATCATAATCATTAAATTTGTTTCAGTGTTCATCCCTTGCCTTTGTGTATGAATATTAAACTGTTCACAGGTACAAATATACAGTATCAGTTAAACTCAACACCATCAGTGTCAGAGGCCTGATAGATATACATAGATGTGAGCTCATAGTTGTGGTTTGGTTTGTTCTCTTTCACTAACCAGTGAGGGAGGAGCAGCAGTTGCTCACTTTATTTTCACTTAAATACATAATTGTAATTACTAATATCACCATTACAATAAAGAACCATCAAAATGTTTCATTTCCCGTTGTTCTTCAAACACACCAGAGTATAACTTTTCATAAAAGCAAATAAATGCTGTTTAAATTAATACTGAATTAATCTTCACAACATTTCTGTAAAAAATGTTTATAAAAGTGTGACATTTTGTGAAAACATGTTACCAGATTATCAGCATTATCAAAAGTTTTTCTATAACACATGAGGTGCATTTGTATGTCTTTAATCTGTCATGATGTTTCTAAAGATCTGACTGCAGGTTTCAGGAAGTCTTGAGGCTTTAACACAATCTGTGTTTTTAACTGTCTGTCATCATTTGGTCAGTATGGAGTTCAGTCAACTTCCTCTTGTGTTCTGTGAGTATTATTTTTTCTGAATGTATTTCAGTGGATTATAATTGCTATTATATTATGTAAATGAAGTGTTTTAGTGTTCCTGGATTCATGTCTTTTCTTGCTGCTCTCAGAGTTTTAAATCCAGCTCTAGTCCATGATATATGAGTGAAAATGAGTTTGAGAGAGGAAGTGTGCAGTTAGTGCTGTTTGTGAAAGAGAAATGCTCTGTAGATCAGTGTTTTTGTTCACTCATTCAGTTTTGTGCTGTTTAATGGTGTTGAATCAGTTCTGTTGGTTTGTTTTGCATTTATTGTCGCTGTTGTTGTAATATTTACTATACACAGTTAGTAAAGGGTTTGTCTTTATTCTTCTGCTTGTGATCAGACTGTTGGCTTGAAGTTCCATAAATAGAAGTTTGTTATGACCAAATGTGTCAAATATCAGTCAGATGTTTTAATGTTTATGTGGACTCATATACAGTCACCTACACAATATCTTAATATTTGTTCTTTTTTATAGTTATCTTTCTGTTTTATCTTTCTTTCTTTCTCTTTCTTTCTTTCTTTCTTTCTCTTTCTTTCTTTCTTTCTTTCTACATTCTTTCTACATTAGCTCAATGTTCACATTGTAATGAGTTTTTCTTTTTTGTTTTTAGTGCTGATTTCAAACATCTATTCTCAACACACTGAAGGTGAGTGAATTTTATTCATATATTTCATTAAATATGATGAAAGTGTGATTCTACAGTAACTGTTACAAAACAAATGAATTGAGAAATTATTTCCATTTCATTGATTTAAAAAAAACTTTTTAACAAGTTGAATTATTAATGTGACAGTTCTGAGGTGTGACAAGAAACAAACAAACAACAACAACAAAAAAACCCCATCAAACTATTAAAAACATAATATATGTTTCTAACATTCTCTGTGAAATCAAAACAGTGAGAGACAAGATATTCTTTTGATAAACGTGTTGAAAAACGTGTATGTAAATGTACAGAAATAAAATAAATATGTATAGAAATATATGTATAAAATAGAAAAATGTATATAAAAACGACTGTATTTTGACAGATCTTCTATAAATGACTATAACAGTTATAGAGAATAATCTATCCTGATTTAGCATGTGTTTTACCATCAAGTAACTGTGTTCATACAGTAAAAGCATTAAACCTGATCAACATGTATTCAGAGGAGAGACAGTCACTCTCAGATGTGACATTGATGGTGAAGGAGTCACTTGCTGTCAGTACAGCTGGTATAAAGACGGTTCAATCAGTGTTTTCAGTGAACGACAGGAACACACATTCTGGCCTGTTACTGAGTCTGATGCAGGTAAATACTCCTGTTATGGAGCAGAGAAAGGAAGATCATGAACATCAAACATCAGTGATGCAGTTACACTGACAATATCAGGTGAGTTTGATCATCTCTTTATAAACACACAAACATTTAATATGTTATTTGTGATTGATTTCTCTATAGCAGTTTCCAGAGTAGTTTTAAGTGTTTCTCCACAGAAGTGGTTGAAGGAGATCCAGTGACTCTGATCTGTGAGGTTTACGGCTCCTCTACAGGCTGGACATTCAGCTGGTACAGTCTAACTGCTTCAACAGGTGAGTTATAATGTGCTTCATTTGGTAACATCTGAAGGAACATCTTTCAAAAAAATATTATAAAGATTAAAAATATTTCATGAATCTGTTTTGATTCTAATCAATCTACTTTGATTATACCAACAAAGGTAATTTATAAGACTCATGTAAAAATGACTCCTCATATCTTGAGGTAACTAAACTTTCTCTCTTTTTACAGACAGAAGATATCATTATAACCTGCTGTCAGACAGCAGCAGAGGAGCTGGAGGAAACTACACTGTCAGTTCTGCTGCTCTAAAACACACAGGAGTTTATGTGTGCAGAGCAGAGAGAGAAAAACCAGCCTATAAAACATGGTACAGCAACTCACAGTTAATATGGGTCACTGGTGAGTTCAAACTGAATCACAGAATGAATGAGACACTACTGCAATTTTCGCAGCCTTTACTGTCAGCATCTACTAGCATAGACTAAATAGACTAAACTTACCAGCAAAACCTTGATCATTTACCTGCAAAAAGAAAACGTTTAATTCTAATGGTGCATTGTTAACTAAAATTAACTATTAAAACTAACTTTTGTGACACAAAAGTGTAAGTGGACTTGAGGAGAAAATAGTCAAATAGGTGTAATAAAAATGTATAATTTGATTAATTTAATAACGTTTTTAATTAAGTAAAGTGTTTTCTTTATGAAATCTATTTTAAATTTTTTGTCGTTGATCACACCTCGATTCTAGGAGTGACTTTACCAAGAACAGAGGACACTCAATGACACATCAATGTACACTTCAGCAAATTATATAGTATGGACCTTAGAAACTTTATTTTACAGTTTAATTGATATCCTGTCACACCCCTGGACTTTGAGTTGGTTTCTCCCATCCATTCCCCCTGCTGTTTTGTGTACTATGGTTTATCCCTAATTGCCTGCACCTGAGTTTGTAATCACCATGTCTATTTATTGTGTGTGTGTTCACCATCATGGCTTGTCGAACCTTGATGTTGCCACCCCGTGTTCCTGTGTGTTTCCTGTTTCATTGGATTATTAAAGACTTTCACGGTTTACTTCGTCGTTGTTCGCTTGTTGTGTGTAAGCGTTACAGAAGGTTCGACCGAAACAGTTTTTCCCCGGCGTTTCCCTGCTTTATTTTTCCGTTTTTTTCTCAGTGTTTGTTTTTTTTTTGTTATGGATATCCCTGCCGTCCTCCTCCTTCTCCTGGAGCAGGGGAATCGCTCTCTTGTGGACCACACTAGAGACTTCGTCCACCTCGTACCACTCACACACTACCCGGACCGCTGCCTTTGCACATTCTACCGTGCAGGACTTAACATCGCCACCAAAGCGCAGCTGTCCGGGGATGGTCCACGAGAGAGCATCGCCGATTACATCGAGTGGGTGCTGGTGTCCTGCAGATCTTCGTTGACCGCGGAGGATGACACCAGCCCCACTCAAGACCCAGAGCCCAGCCAACCAGCATCCCGACACGCGGAGTTTGAGCCCGAGCCCACCGCGGATGACGAGCCAGAGCCACGAGCGACAGAGCCAAAGATCGCCACAGAGCCAGAGCCCTACACGTCCGATCAGGTGCGAGAGCCGGCTACAGCTACCGTGACGGGGGAGTGCAACATGGAGCAAGTGAGGGCTATGGAGAGCCCTGCCCACTGCACCATTGCTGGGGGTGAGCTGGAAAACAACTCTGGGGACTTGATTGACTTTTCTACTGAAGTTCTAGAAAATAACTCTGGGGACTTGATTGACTTTTCTACTGAAGTTCTAGAAAATAACTCTGGGGATTTAATAGACTTCTTTATGGAAATATCTACCTGTCATGTTATACCTGCCTGTATGGAATCCCCACCCACCCTCCCTCTTCTGCCTATGTCAACGTCTGTCTGCTCACCGCTGTCCCCTGACAGCCCCTCTGCTCACCCTCAGTCTTCCACCTGGGCAGTGGGCTCGCCGCGGGTCTGCCAGCTTCCATCGGCGTCAGGGCTGGAGGATCCCTCATCTCCGCCTCCAGCCTCAGAGTCCAGAACTCCGCCTCGGCCCTCCGACCCTGCGGCTCCACCACGGCTCTCAGCGCCCTCGTCTCCATCGTCGCCCATCGGTCCACCAGCTCCACCGGGCTCCCTCGTCTTTCCGGCTCCGCCCTGGTCGGTCGTCGTCCCTTCGTCACCTCAGGACTCTGTTCCTCTGGCTGCGCCTCGTCACTCCGTCCCACCAGCTCCTGCGGACTCCTCCCTCCCTCTGGCACAGCCTCCATCCTCTGTCGCTCCGGCTCCGCCGCGGACCTCCGGATCTCCGCCTACGCCTTGGTCGCCAGAGCCTAGGGCTTCGCCTTGGCCCTCCGGATCCTCGGTGTCGCCCTGTATCTTCGGCTCTCCGTCTCCGCCTCGGGCTCCTCCGCCAGCTGCTCCACCTCTGTCGGTCGGCCCCCTGGAGTTGTCAGCCCTTCCTCCACCATGACTCCTCCCTCCGTCGGCTCCACCGTGGGTCGACATCATGGCTGCGGTCTGGGTCTTCCTCTGCTTCTCCTCCTTCGGATCCCTCCTATCTCCTCCTTGGCTCCTCCCTCCGTCATCACCTCCATGGACTACTCCGTCACAACTCTGGAATTCATCCTTTGTTCTCCTCCCGGGAGTCCGTCCTCCTCCAAAACCCCCTCCTAAAACTTGGTATTTTCTGTTCTCTTGTTTGTCGGCGCGAGGACGCGCCTTTCCGGGAGGGGGAGGTAATGTCACACCCCTGGACTTTGAGTTGGTTTCTCCCATCCATTCCCCCTGCTGTTTTGTGTACTATGGTTTATCCCTAATTGCCTGCACCTGAGTTTGTAATCACCATGTCTATTTATTGTGTGTGTGTTCACCATCATGGCTTGTCGAACCTTGATGTTGCCACCCCGTGTTCCTGTGTGTTTCCTGTTTCATTGGATTATTAAAGACTTTCACGGTTTACTTCGTCGTTGTTCGCTTGTTGTGTGTAAGCGTTACATATCCAAA
>CM070009.1:4207872-4224521 GCA_036247105.1 Cirrhinus mrigala
CCAATTAATAACATGTTAAATAAATATTCAAGATGTATTTGATCCCTGTAGATTAGTTGATATAAACCTACTAATTAAAATATATAATAAGCTGCCAATAATTCAAAAGATAAATAGTTCAAAACAGAGAAAATATAGTTATTTCATTATCATTAAAACTGAGAAAACTGAGAATAGAGGGCCTAAAACAAGAAGAAAAAAAAAAAAAAATGAAAGAATGCTTTCAGAAAATGCTGTTTGTCAATTTGGATGTTTTATATTCTGATTGTTTTAAATGACCTTTGTGATTTTTGTTATTCATAACACTCCTTTTCTCAGCCAGTTTGTAACAGTTGTAAAACCACACATATGAGATCAAATTTACTCACCTTTAGTGCTTCCAAAGTGGATGTTTAAAATCAGCACTAAAAACACAAAGTGAACAACACAATAAAAAGTTTGATCTGTCCAGATTGAGTTTTGAGTGTGTTTCAGTATTGTGTGTGAGACTTCATATGTGTCCACATAAACATTAAAACGTCTGTTTTACATTTTATAGATTTCCTCATCATAGCAAACGATTTAGAAAACATCAAGCCAACAGTCTGATCGCAAGCAGAGAAATTAATACACAGACTCTTAAAAATACACTTAATCTTTCACTCATATGTCATGGACTAGGGATATATATTTCAGTGCTTTTGGTTTGCTTGCAAAACTTTAGCATTTTCCTAAAAAAACTTTCGCAAGAGAATAATACTTACAGAGCACAAGAGGAAGTTGACTGAGCTCCATTATGACTGCTTATGAGAAGAGGTTGAAGACACAGACTGCGTTAAAGCCTGTGTTAAAAATGTAAAAACAGTGAGCCGCTAACCTCTGATCAATATCACTGAGCTGATATAGAGCTAACTGACCCACATATCTAATCTCTGTCTCCATCAGGCCTCCACACTGATGGTGCTGAGACTGTGCTGAGATGTAAATGTATGATCTCAGTTGCTTGTTATAAATTTGGCTACACGTAGATTCAAAGAACGATTCTCTTAGTGCCTTTGAGAAAGAAATATTTGGAGGGGAGAATTAAAATCTCATTTTACTACCATCAAATACCATTCAATTCTTGCAAAAGGACATAAGTGTTTGATTGTCACCTACAATCACACATGATGGAAAACTAAGCACTGAAATTTGTAAGAAAGGCTCTGAACAACAAAACAGACTAAGGCACAGCACCAATTCTGTTTGTTTGTATCAAATGAAAGAGCTTGTCCGCTGTGTGGTACAAGAGAAAGTAGCACAGGTGTCAGTTATGTGGATGTGGCCAGCGTTGTTACGAGAGCGAGTTTTAGGAATCATCAAACTATGGAATGGCACGATTGTCCGGTCTGAGTTATGTATTCCAGAGAGCTATACATTCCAGCTATGTAGTCCAGCAATCGCTCCTGATTCATAAGCGTTTCTGATTCACTAAAAAGAACTGTAACAGTCATTCGTAAGGGAACAACACTGGACAACTGTAGCTGCACAGTCAATGCAAACTGTAGCAAAACTAAAGAAATCACTGTTGTATTCTTGCCTTAGAACAAATATATATATATATTTATGGGCCACGTCAGATGTGAGTCAATAATTGAGAGCGAGACTGAGGAGGGTGAAAGAGGAAGTACTTTATAAAGAACAAACAGCTTGTATAAACTTGGACGCATTACTAAGAATTTGTAGTTCATGATGCCATGATGCCATATAAACCACATACAGTGTGAAAAGAAAGTTACACCAGTGGTTTTCAGATCTTGTTTTACTTCTTCTTTTTTAAATCTGTAACACTTAACATAGTAATGGTCAAATCTGGCTGGGAAGATCCACTTTCCTGCAGGGCTTAGCTGTATTGATTGTAAACTGCCACTGAAATAAATAAATAGAAACATGGACTCAGAGTGTATAGTAATATTAGCAGAATGGTATTTCTCTCCAGATTCAGACCGACGCCAGTACACTACAGTGTGATGGTATTGATTGTACATGTAGATTCTGTTTTAGCACTTCTTGCTAATTTCCTTAATCACACTACAGGATTTTAAAAATCCTAACCGACTATGAAATCTGGTTGCAGGGCACACATAAGGACGGTATGTTCCAAAAGGGATATATCGCCCTCCGAAGGGCACTTTGGAGTGAAAGCAATAATGGCCGCCGTATTGAAGGGTCATTCCAAACAGAAGTGCTCAAAACTGACCACTTTAAAAGTTGTTCTAGTATATTGCAGGTTTACAATGACACTAATTCATTCAAATATTCCCAAAAAGGCTAGTCGTCCACATAAGACAAATGCACGAGAGGACAGGATAATGCACAGACTCTCAGTGGGTAATCGGTTCAGCACTGCAGCTGGAATTGCTTGATAGTTCAGTGCTGAACAGTGTAAGGATCTGTCTCGGCACATTTAAATCAGACTGCAACAACCCTTTCATCAGCAGAAACAATCAAAGAGCTACAATCACCTTTGTTTAATTTATTTGGGAAATATTATGTTTATTACATTAAACTGGGAAAAGACTGTAACCCCAAAGCGTAAAGAAGTCAGTGAAAAGTGGAGGAGGAAGCGTCATGGTTTGGGGGATGTTTTCTGCAGCAGGATTTGGGCTTCTTATGCAGATACATAGCAGAGTAAATGCAAATTTTTAATATTTCTAATGTTCATTACAAATGTTGCTACCTGAACCTCACAGCTATTTGAGCTCCACATTTGCTTAAAGTTGTCCATTTCACAACTTCGGGATTCTCTCAACAACACAATTCACTAATGTGAGTGTAAAGCTCTGCTTTCAACGGAAACTGAAAATGCTCACTCTAAATTAAAAACGCTCACTCTGCTCCACTCGTCCGCTGCAGTGTAAATGCACCATTTAATTTATGTGTTCAATATTTGTGTTTAATATAAGTTTATTCTTAGTAATATAGACTGAAGTAATATAAACTATACACACACACAAGCAATTAAAGTTCAAAAGATGCAAGATATATATTCAATACTGCATATACATATTCATATAACCCTTTCCTTATGGGAAGTTCTTACATTGGGTACATTGGGCATTATTTTCAGTGATTTTTTTTTCAAGAGTGCAATACGAAAACACTGTGTGCAGAACTAAATTATAATATTTCCTGTAATCAGTTCATTGCTTTTCAAAGAATAGCATGCATAGTCACTAAAGCACATTAAAAATTGCATTACCAATATTAAATACTGATAACTATCAAGTGCTCATAATCATAAAGATGATAAAGCACTGATGATCCTGGTTATTTTCCAGACCTTCTCAATCAACTCATTAGCATCCTGCGATTGAAAGTTTCTCTTTTAGGCATTTATTTAACCTGAGCATATGTCACATCATTAGATCCAGCATCTGAAAATATAGAAATTAATTTAAAATACATTTTTGTTTGTTTTTCTATACAGTATTTCATTGTATTCCTAGTTTAATGATACCAGTAGATGCAGTTTTCTTGTGAATTGTGATTGATGTTTTTCATTTGAGACTCACCTTGACCCGTTTCTAACTTCAGTTTAGAGTAAACACAGTTAGAGCTCTCAGTGTTGTTCCCTAGAAGATGTCAACAGTTAAAATCACTAGTGCTTACTGTGTGTCCAACAGTGAAATTAAATACACAAATGGTTATTTTATTTTATTTTTATTTAAACGTATTGTAATTTGTATGCAATGACCTTTATGGATCAGGTTAATGTCACAGTTCACAGCCACAAACTGGTGTTTAGGAAAATACTGTTGTGGTTTTTGTTGTTATTTAGAGTTGTGGGAGAAATAAAAATCAAACGGGCTACTGCTATGATCATAAAAGAACAGACTTTTGTTTTACCTTTGTTTTCTTTCTTTTTCTTTTGTTTCTCTGTAGATTTGAGTTCAATCTCAGCATAGGTGAGTTCAGTAGGTGCACTTACACGGTCTACAATGTAAAATTGAGAAAGAAATAAGACACTTGGTTTAACTTGACTTCCTCTGCAAATACCACAGTGAGATAAACAACAACTGACAAAACAACAAAAAGCATGGATTTGGTTTATAATTCCTTAGAAGAGAACTACCATTTCAATAAAACTATTATAATGAAATACTTCAAACGAAATTAGTTACCTGTGCATATCTTTTTACTCATCGTTGCATCAACAGAGTCATAAATATGAGCGGTTCCTGTAATAGATAAATACATTATTTAATTGACAATATAATGCTTATAAAACCCATGATTGATCACACTGACTTCAAAATAAAAAGCACTAGGAGTTAATTATTTAATGTGCTATTTACATTCTAAATTACACATAATTAAATGTTCCAGAAAACAGTTTTGATAATAAAAAAAAAAAAAAAAAAAAAAAAAAAAAAAAAATGACATCCAACTGAACTATGACAGACACACAAATATCTTGTTAAACTTTAGAAAAGTGAAATGATATTTAGTTGCAAACACAATTCTAAGTGTTTTCAGTTTCAGCTTGTGAAGATTTATGGATATTTATTCATGGTTAACAGGTAAAGACTGACCAGACAGCAGTGTGTTGTATCCTGTCTCACTCTGGTTCTGCTCTGATGTCTGACTGCTGTTCTGCTGTTGACTGACACTAGAGGGAGACTGAGATCTTACACCTAGTCAAACACACAATGATTATGTGTAAGGATTGAGGAAAGCTTACTTTTAATCTCCTTCAGGCATACATGTTGGAAAATGTTTTTTTTTTTTTTTAATAATAATACAATTAAATGAATAACATTATGGTTCTATTCCAAAACAGAAGCTGCTTTACTGCCTGATGTCTTCATAGGCAGCTGTAACTAAAAAGAAACAAATAAATGCTTAATTTGGAGAGCTTCACATGTAGTAAAAACAACAACAACAAACAAACAAACAAACAAAAAAACAGCTTAGTCTGATGTGTGATTGCAGCTCACAAGATTTAGGAAGAAAGTTAGTGTCTGCAAATGTGTTAGTGAATTTTAATATGGAATTTTGATATAGATGATGAACCTTTGTTGTTTCTGTAGCACCACAGCAGGACCAAGGAGACAATGATCAAAAATGTGACAGTCAGTCCTGCAGTCACTCCAGTTATCATGGGATTGAAACCATCAGATCTGGAGGAAGCTGAGAAACCTAAAATTTACATTTAGATGCCGTAAATGATACAGAAACATTTAAATTGTGTTTATAGTTCTTAGTCTCACCTGTGACTGAGATCCAGCCCTTGGGTGACTCTCCATCTGGGTGTTTGCAGTAGTAGAAACCCTCATGTGACTTTGAGACAGTAGAGATGATCATCTCTGTAGTTTGATTCTGGATGAGTGATCCATCTTTATAGAAATCAGCTCTGAGGTTTAGTGGGGTTGAATGTTGATATAAACAGCGTAGAGTCAGAGTATCTCCTTCAGTCACAGGATGAACAGGACTCTCCAGAATCACACCAACTACAGAAACAGAGGAAATATATTTGTAAAAAGATTACAAATAACATGGTCACATTTTGAATAAATACAGAAACACAGACTCACAGTGTACAGTGATATTAACAGGATGGCTGTTCTCTCCAGATTCAGACTGACACCAGTACACTCCAGTGTCTGATGTGCTGGTGTAGCTGATTGTACATGTAGATCCTGTTTGCGATCCCCACACTGATGATGAACAATCTTGCAGCTGGTCTGTGTATCTTCTCACTGTCCATCTATCAGAGTTACTCTGGTCCTCACAGCTCAGAGAGAGAGAGTCAGATGTGAAGTGTTGAGTTCTGCTGGGACTGATGATCAGAGACACTGGAGGAGAAACACCTGAGAAGACAATTATTGCTATGGTTTAGAACTGTTTGAGAAATGATTTAATTCTCTTTAAGTATGAACCAATATTTTTTTAGGTCTGTTTGAGCTCACCAGTGACCCATAGTGGTTGTGTGTTGCTGTAGGTTGAGTTATAAGCTGGTTTTCCTCTCTCTGCTCTGCACACATAAACTCCTGTGTGATTTAGAGCAGCAGAACTGACAGTATAGTTTCCTCCAGCTCCTCTGCTGCTGTCTGAGAGCAACTCATAATGATTACTGTAGTCTGTATAATGACAAAATGTATAGTTTTCACCTTAAGGAGCAATTTTGTACAGTTACTTTTGTACAGGTAACAGTATATTCATGTTGAAAAAGAGTCAAATAAAACACAACAGAATGCGCCTAACATACGTCTGTAATGTTTGGATTAAAAAATATTAAATCCTATTTTGATTTGAATAAAATGTGTTATTTCAGATGTTACTTCATGAAGCACATTATATTTTACCTGATGAAGCAGTTCGAGTGAACCAACTGAATGTCCAGCCTGTAGAGGAGCCGTTAACCTCACAGATCAGAGTCACTGAATCTCCTTCAGTCAACCACTTCTGTGGAGAAACACTTAACACTGCTGTGGGAACTGAAATTTAAAAATCACTCATTATTAACATGTTAAACTTGTGTGTGTTTAGGAAGAAATGATCAAACTCACCTGAAACTGTCAGTTTAACTTCATCACTGTGTTGTGATCTGCGTGATCCTCCTCTCTCTACTCCATAACAGGAGTATTTACCTGCATCAGACTCATAAATAAGACCGAACGTATGTTCCTGTTCACTGTAAGTGTAGAATGAACCATCTTTATACCAACTGTACTGCCAGCTAGTGACTCCTTCACCATCAATGTCACATCTGAGAGTGACTGTCTCTCCATTGAATACATTTTGATCAGGTTTAATGCTCACTTTGACTTTTGGTCTTTCTGTACAATGAAAACAATTTACAATGAAAATAATGCTCTTTTTACTGAACATCCATGATAAATCAGGTAACAGTGTTGTTCTCTAGCTGTTACAGTCAATTATTTAGTCTTATGAAATAATTTGTGAATTATCTCAGGAAAAATACTTGCCGTATATTGTCAGTGTTACTGGTTCACTGTAATATGTGTAATGTCCTCCTCTTTGTGCTCTGCACTTGTACTCTCCTCCATCAGAGACTTTCACTGAATCGATTGTTTTAGTCACAGCTTCAGTAGATTCAAGGTTTGAGTTTTTACTCCAGAGAAACTCCCATCCATCCCATGACTGATCCACTTCACATCTCAGAGTAACTGAGTCTCCAGTGAACAGTGAACTCTGTGGCTCAACAGTTAGAGTTGGTGTAGGAATATCTGTCAATATAAAAGCAGCATGAGTTGGGAAAGTATTTCAGTAGATCTCTTCCTCTCACTAGTAAATATGCAGGTTTTGTAAATGTAAGACTAAGCAAAGAAAATTTAAGGAATAAATATATATGAATATAACACAATATATCAATATGTTCTCTAAATGGAAAATTCTTGCAGCAATGCTTTACAGCTTGAAAACGCAACTTCCAACCGATCTCCACTATGTTTTAATTAATTTTACAAACAAATAAAAAAAAAAAAAATTATAAAAAGAAAGAAAGAACTTCAATACCTACAAACGACTTTTACTATAGTAGTCTCAATAGTCTCAGTATTTTTAAATCAAGATACATTTACTTGAGAAGCACAATGACATAAGTCTTGTTTTCTGGGAAACTGATTAAAAAGAAATTCGTTTATGATTTAAAAAAGAACAAACATCTGTCAATTAAAAAAAAAAGATTACATACCACAGATTTTCATGTTTTTGTTGTAAGCATAAACTCAATTTTGTTCTGTTTCTTAGAAACAAGACATCATATCTTTATCTAACATCTCAAGTAAATGCATCTTGATTTAATGATGTTTAGATAGTTGTATATATATATATATATATATATATATATATATATATATTCTGTTTTTTGCAGAGCGTGCAACATTTAATGCCACAGCTTTATGAATTTATAACTTTATGCTCCCATATAAGACCTTTTAAGGCCTTGATTTGTGGAAGGGCAAAGTAAACTTATGATCTTTTTAAGACCCACATAAACCCTGATAAATCTGATTTTTATTTCATAGACAATTACATAAATACAGCTGCAAGCTAGTGTTGTAGTCAAGACAACTTAAACCAGGACCAAGTCGAGACCAAGACCCTAAGACCAAGACCAAGGCAGGGTGAGACTCTGTCAAAACCAAGACCAAACATGCACTCCTGAAATTCATCTAAAAGATCCGCATTTATTGCCTAAAAAAATCTAATATCTAATCAATAAATACAATTAGAATAATGAGACACTTTTTAGAGCTGTTACAAATCAAATGAAAGCACTAATGCATGAATATTGCTCAGAATAATGTTTTAAAAATACGATTTTGAATAAAGATATATGAATGTCTAACTAAAACTGCCAGCTGATGTCAAATCACTTGTGTGAGTGACAGAATCATTTATTCAACCGATTCACTCAAAGCAGCTGATTCATTCAGTAACAAATCACTGCTGTGTGTTGCTCGGAAATGCAACAGTTGCTATGGATTGCTGGACTATTTTTGTGGGGGAAAAAGTCAATAAATAAAAATGTATTGTATCCAAAATATAATACAATTAATTTCTCAATACTACTCAATATATCAAACAATGATCCTTCACCACTCCTTCACCATCAATGTCACATCTGAGAGTGACTGTCTCTCCTCTGAATACATGTTGATCAGGTTTAATGCTCACTTTTGTTGTTGTTTTACAGAAAGACCAAAAGCCATTCACAATAAAATGTGTTATATATCATAAAAAATAAAAACAATAAAACATGCAGCTTTAAGACCACTGTAGATGGGGTCCAACCCCCAAACTTAAGGTTAATATTGATTCACCAAAGTGTTGCACAGGTACTGCAGTTAACACCCTGATACTTGAAATGGCAAAGAGGTCAACGCTGGATAAATTAGCATAATTTCTGACCAGCAGGTGGTGAAGTATGGAGTGAATTTTGTGCCAATATTCAGCAAACAAATCCAGCATTTTACAAATAAACACAATCTGCTTTGCAAAGAAAACACGCGACTTTCAAACAAATGCAAAGTGATTCACAAATACAAACCTCTATTTGAGAAAAAAATGCAGTGGTATGGACAAACATATGTATTGTGTGTTACAACTGTGTCTTTTTATGAGGAAACTTGGCTTGGTTTTCACACAAATATTTATTTTACCATAGTAAGTACATTTTTGGCTAAAGTGAATTTGTCTTCTCAGTTTTTAGTATTCATTTAAAATGAGACAAATCTGCTATTATTTTAATCGCCAATCTGTTATTTATCAATTTAGATAGTTTATTAATGCTTGGCAAGCCAGCAAAAGACACAAACCACTTTTATATTCAAGTTGCGCTGATTAGGAAAGTTGTAGCACTGCGTTACAATCTGCCCCGCTATTATTAAACTATGCTATTCTATGACATTAGCCATGCAATTTTAAAAGAAATGTAAACCATTTTGACTCATTTATGTGTCTCATATTCTATGAGAGCTGTGTTTGGAGGGAGGGGAGTGTTTTTTTTTTTTTTTTTTTTTCCCGAATGTCTGAATGTGTTTCATCTATTTGCACACATTGTTTTGAACTATACTGTATAGCTGTGTTTTGCTATCAGGGCCGTCCCACGCATTGTTACGATGTGTTCATTGTGAACCTAAAAAAAATAGATTTTTTTTAATTCTTAAAAAATGCCATTGTTTTATTTGAAAAAATTAATCATTTTATTTTATTGACAAAATATTTTAGTTTGTCGTGTATATTTTTTTCATTTGATCAGATAACATTTTAAGCTGACATATGGTCATGTTACAACGTGCCCCTCGCATGTTACAATGTACCCCACATACGGGGCATGTTGTCACCTCCTTTCTTTTGAGGTAAATAACGAAAACCTATACACTGTAATTATGAAACAAAACAACATATTTGTACAAGACAAGTGTGAAATTAACGTGGATGAAAAAATGATCCTCTGAACTCCACGTGGATTTACACAAACTGAGAAATTCCAAACGTGTTAGGTTGTGCCCCGTTCTCCCCTACTACAATGTCAGTGAAATTCACAATAAGTGCTGTAAAGTTGTTAACATGATTGATTTAGTTCAAAAATCAGTAAAGACATGGCTAAAAATTTAACTATACAGTCTTTCCCTTTAAAAACGGATCCATTCTCTGTATCTTCTGTTGGAACGCGGGATATAGAATTTATACATACCTGTATGTTCATAGAATTGTTCAACATTTAACCCAAGGCAGGGGTATAATAACAATATATCATGTCACAATATATTGTAATACTAAAATGCAAATGTATTATAGAGAGCGACAACATTGTGTACCAAAAAGGAAAGCTTAGACAATTTAATATAGTATAAGATATAGGGTTGGGTATCGTTTGGGGTTTTTTCGATACCGGTGCCAAATCTTTTAAAACGGTACCGGTGCCAAAATGGTGCCTGAACCGATACTTTTAAAAAAGCCACAAAGTGGTGGATGACACAAGAATATATTTTTATTGGACAAAAAAGTTCTTTAAATTGAAGAATGTATTAAAAGTAAAAAAAAAAAAAAAAAAAAAAAAAAAAAAGAAAAAGAAGAAGAAGAAGAAGAAGAAGAAGAAGAAGAAGAAGTAGTACTATACATTATTAAGTCAATGCAAAACGCAACAACAATAAAACCTAAGCCACCTAACCCAACTACAATAATTTAACATATTAAAATTTCAGTAATTCTTTTGCAGAAATATGACTATATGTGATGAGATCTGGGAAAACCCGTCGGATGTCGCGGTGGGACTTTTTTCAGGAAATTCGTTTTTCATTAAATTATTATTCTATAACATCTTGTCTACCATCTCTGAAAATATCTCTTCGAAATTCACTTGTTTAGCGCAGAAAAATAGACATTTATTGCAGCAAGCAGAAATGACTGTCTTTCTCCTATGTAAAGAACGCGCTGCGGAGGTGCTTTCCCTTAACACCACAAAAACAGTTAACCTATCAAAATAAACCACGCAACATATTTAGTAAAGGCGTATCAGTTCACATTCTCCACCAGTCCTGTGTAAAGTACGGCAAGTTATGTATGTATGTATGTATGTATGTATGTATGTATGTATGTATGTATTTATTTATTTATTTATTTTAATATCGTGAGATGGCGGAACACAACAACGCCATCTAAAGTACTGCAGCTGCATCTTACTCGTCTCAATCTGCTCAGTTTTGGTGATGTCAGTGCCCTAAATGATGTTACGGGCTATTTCACATCCAGAGATGAAGGATCGGATGATGAAGTTACTAAAGAGGAGTCGTCCGATGACAGTCTGTTTTATGCACAGTGCGCGAACAGTTGCGCTGCGCTCGGTTTTACTACAAGGTAGGCTGCATTATTTACTAAACATAAAATGGGTGATCAACGGAAAACAAACGTTAGTCTGTTTGTCTAATGATGCAGTAGCGCTCCTAACTTGACAGACGGCTCTCATTAAACCCGTAAAGTGAAAGTGAAAGCCGTCTCACTTTAAAGCCGTTTTTCTCAAAATCCCATTCCTGAAAATCATGGCTATCAGCCAACCTAAGATAGCTATAACGTAGGTTATGTAAAAAATAATTTTTTTGGAAAGGGGCCTGAACTCAGCTTTCATATGGTGTCAAAACCTAAAAAAGGTAAAATTTCACCATGTGCTGGGTTTTCCTAGATCGCATCACATATTTGCCGTCTCTGGCAAAATACGACACCTCTCCAGCTGATGTCTGCAAACTGTCAAACATGGTGCATCCCTCTGCTTTCAAGTTTATTCCACATACCATCAAATGTTTCATAGGTTTGACGCGTTTTCCCCTTCACACGCAACTGCTATAAAATATGTGCTGCACGTCGCAGTGTCTGAATCATTTCTCGTGAAATATAGCCGCACTTTAGAATGTTTAGTTTTTGGCATTTTAAGTTAGACGCGTTTAATGTAGCTAGCTAAGCTAACGGCAAACCACCTGCTGCAGTCAGAGCAAGTGTAAGTTGCAGCATTCACGCGCTTCTCGGATGGTCTCATTTCCAGACGATTTGTGCTTTTAATTCGAAATGTGAAAATAGATAGTAACTACAAAGATGTCTTGGATTTCTATCATCAAAGCTTTCCGACGTTCACGTTTGTTTTCTCATTCAGTAAAACAATTTTCTGATCATTCTGACACCCCATGAATGCAGTATTTAAATTTAACTTGCGATCATGCATGTTGATGAATCAATGCTTCTACATCCGTGTCATAGCACCAGAAGACAAATATTTCAATGGACAGTTCAGGCATTTAAGTGGCACCGAAATGAGGCACCGAAATTAGCGTTCTGATTCGGTCCGGTACATACCGGTCACATGGGTACGGCACCGGGTTTCGGTACCCAGCCCTAATAAGATATGGTAATATCACCAAAGAGGTAATTAATTATTAATAAAAAAACTGAAAACAAACATTATTTAGTACAGTATTTAAAACATTTTAAATGTTGTAACACTGTGCAATTATTTGTGTCTAAAATTATGTATTTTTTAGCTAAGCAAAATGATGAATATTTCTCTTCTGGAGTCACTCTTGTCCTGTGAATTAGGGAGAAGGATCAAGTTCAGGCTGATATAATACTAAGTTTTTACAGCATTTTACTAAACAGAGGTTTACCAGTATGTCAGAATGATTTTAACAATGATTAAAAAATAATATTTGGGGTTGAAGACCACGCCAGCGTGTTTTGTCACTTCCCTGATGACCACAAAAAGAACTAAAAATACAGATATGAGCATGGCATTGTTAGAAACCGCAAAGGGTCTACTTTTATTTGTATATTGTCATAATAACAACAACAAAACAATGTGCTTTTGTAAAATAAAGAAAACAAACAGGGTGGTTGAAATTTTTACTTTTAAATTAACCGATTCAAATTGAAAACAATTATTCTATGGAGTCAAAATAGGGCCATATATATCTGCAAAATAAAACAATGTTTTGCAAACAAAAAATATGTTTTGCAAATAAAAATAGAGTATTGAGAAAAAAAATTGCTTTTTTGCAAGTAAAAAAAATAATTGCAAAAGAGAAGTTAACCCCTGAGAGAAAAAATGAAGTTTAGCAAAGTAAAACTTCAGCAGCATTGACTTTGCAACACATATTTCCTTTTGCGCCGCTCCTTTAAATCCGCGTTTCAGTTATCCGTGCCTTTGCGGTGCAAGCTTTCCTTTGCGCTTCATTTTTCTATGCGCCTCGCTTTGTGGCACTGATTTGACGTGGGGGAGGGGTCAAGAGGCTGGGGTGTGTACAAGAGACGGAGGCGCGTCCCTCTCGTTACGTCATCTCAGGTATGTATTATTGATCGCTTTCTTCCTATTATTATTAGACTCCTATATTATTAATAACAGATACTTCAGACCGGCCCAAATAAGGCTGTCATGAACAGTTACTTGATTGTAAACCATTTTTGTCTAAATGGTTCCATAAAGAACCTTTAACATCTGAAGAACCTTTCTGTTTCACAAAAGGTTCTTTGTGGTGAAAGAAGGTTCCTCAGATTATAAAAAGGTAAGATAGAGATGGTTCTTTAAAGAACCTTTGACTGAATGGTTCTTTGTGGAACCAAAAATGGTTCTTCTGTGGGATCGCTGTGAAGAACCTTTTAAAGCACCTTTAAGTCGTTAGTGCATTTTGATTTCACACTACAAGAAACACAGATGCTAGCAGCAATTTGGGGAACAAGTGTAATGCAAAGAGTTAAAAGACCACAAAGATTTTTGCAAACATCAGGTTTTAAAGCCACAACCTTTAGGCAATAGCTCATTGCTCAACCAGAGCAGTCACAGAGACACACTATTCAACAAAGTGTTGCAAACTGTTGTTGTATTTCAAAGCATTTGGTCATGGTTACTGCAGGTCCAGCGACTCTGATCATTGTTGATATTTGTACAAAATGTTTGTGGTGTCTGCAGTGCTACTTAAATTTACGTATGTGTGTGTGTTTCAGCATTTTTGTCACACCTCAGAAACGTCTATGTGGGGTTACTAATCCCAACACATAAACAATTATATATTTTTAAAAAGGTGTGTTTATAATCAAAACATAAATTTTCTCATCTGGTTTATGAAAAATCACCCATATGTTATGAAATATATAAATCAAATTCACTCACCTTTAGTGCGTCCAAAGTTGATGTTTGAAATCAGCACTAAAACACACACACACACACACACACACACACACACACACACACACACACACACACACACACAAAAACTGATTATAGTGTGAACATGGAGCTGATCATAGTACCTTTATACTTTACACATATTATAATGTTACATTCTTTTTACTTTGCTTGTGAAATGCCATAATTGTGTGTCAAGTGTTTTTCAGCTCAGCTTGATTTTCTAGATCTAGTGGTGTCTTGATGAGTATTTCTGGTAAAAACTGAAAACAGTGATAGTTATAAATATTAACTCAATATTAAGATATATTAAGATATTGATGTGGGTCTATATGCATATGTGTCCAGATAAACATTGGAACATTTGTTTGATACCTTAAAGATTTTATCATCAAAGCAGAGAGAACTTGAACTTGTTTAGGGAACTTGAAGCAAACAATCTGATAAAAACACGCTCTTACTAACTGCGTATACTAGTGAACATCTACTAAGACATCAGGGACTATAAATTGTAAAACAAACCAACAAAACTGATTCAACAAACACTATTAAAAAGCACAAACCTGAATGACAACAAACACACTGATCAACAACTAAACAGAGTGCATTTCTCTCTCAAAATTGACACTAACTTATCTTTCACTCCTATATAATAAACTACAGATGGATTTGAAACTCTAAGAGCAGCAAGAAAATACATAAATCTAGGAAAACTTGTTAATTTACATAATATAATGGAAATTATCATCCACTGAAATACATCAAGAGTAAATAATACTCACAGAGCACAAAAGGAAGTTGACTGAGCTCCATACTGAAAAAATGATGACAGACGGTTAAAGATACAGACTGTGTTAAAGACTCAAGACTTCCTGAAACCTGCAGTCAGATCTTTAGAAACATCATGATGGATTAAAGACATAGAAATGTACCTCAGCTCTTACAGAAGCCCATTTAATAATAATAATAATAATATTATTATTATTATTATTATTATTATTATTATTATTATTATTATTATTAACTGCCATTATGAGAAGTTATTGTGTTTAATAAGGAAAATGAAACAATAATTTGATAGATCTTAACTGTAATTGGGGTATTGGCTGTATTTATAACTTTATGACAGTAAAGAAGGAGAAAGTAGTAAAAAACTGGGTAACACTTTACAATACGGGTGCACAAATATGCATTAATTCATGCTTAATTAATGCACAGATAATCACAAGTTAATGTATAATTAATGAAAAACTAAATAATGTATTAATGATTACAACATCAGCAACTAATGAACATTCTATATGATTCATAGATTAAGTAATCAATAAACTGTTAGTTAAATGTGTCAATGTATTATTTCCCTAATAACTTATTTTATTAACTAATGATGTAAATTCATATGTTAATTACCACAGTGGTCAAAGCTATGTACTTCAACTTCCAGCTAATGATTTGCAAATGTATCATTATTTTGTGGCTTTACTTGTTGAGGCACAGAACTATTAACTAATTGTTAAGTAATATTTCATTGTGGTTATGGATATACAATAAGTTAATTAGTCATGTGCTTTAATGGGTTGAAGCCATGCGTTTCAATTTCCAGTTGTCTGCTTTAATTAACCATTGGCTAATGATTTGCAAAGATATCATTATGTTATGACTTTACTAGTTGAGGCACATGACTAACTGACTAATTCTAAATCCATAACCACAATGACATATTACTTAACAATTAGTTAATAGTTCTGTGCCTCAACAAGTAAAGTCATAACATAATGATATTTTTGCAAATCATTAGCTAATGATTAAAAAAAGCAGACAACTAGAAGTTGAAATGCACATGAAATGTTCATTTGTTGCTGATGAAGTAATTATTGATAAATGGTTTAGTTCTTCATGAATTAAATATTAACTCGTGATTATCTCTGCATTAGTTAAGCATGAATTAATGCATATTTGTGCACACATATTGTAAAGTGTTACCAAAAACTGCTGCTCCTCCCACAGTGGTTAATGCCACAAAGCTGAAACCGAACATACCAAACCACAACTTTGACCTCATCTTTGCCTATTTCTATCAGGCCTCTGACACTCCTGTGAACACTTTAATATTCAAACACAAAGACAAGGATCAGAATCAAATGCTTTTTATGCCCTTCCTCTCACTGAATCCACCTAGCGATTAAAAAAAAAAAAAATCACTTTTTTTTTTTTTTTTTCTTTTTTAAAAGAGTGTTTGCTAACCTGCAATATGCCTATAGGACGTTTCCTATCAGATGTCAAATAGACATTTATTAGATGTCTTCAAGATGTTTATGATTTAGTATCATAAAAACTGACATCTTACAGACGTCTGTGAGATATTTGTACATAGCACAGGCTCCAGATCAAGTGTACTTTAACAGACATCGTACAGACATACATGTGCTATCTGGCATATCTTGTGAATTTACACATTTTTTCAGCCATAAACAACAATTGATATGAGTAA
>CM070009.1:4230707-4246111 GCA_036247105.1 Cirrhinus mrigala
GACTGCTTGACAGAGATAATGCATGACAGAGAAGCGTCCGCGCGATCACTTGTATTTTTCCTGATAATGGAACTAATTTTATTTCTGTAAACTCATAATAACAACAAACGCTGCTTTTGTAGAGTAATGAGAACAAACAGGACGCGCTTTCTCCCATCTGTCTCTGAAGCGCGTCACAAAAAAAGAACCGAAACTCATCATATGACTGTCACATACATGAGAAATATATCTATAGTAAGTTTAAAATGTCTACTTTTAAACGAACAAATTCAAAACGAAATCAAATACCCCCTGATTATGTAGTCTGTATGAAAGTTGCATTTCTCTCTAAAGGCGTCTCCGTTTGTAAAGCATTTACGGATTTCCATTGTCGGATAAATTCCGCTTTCAGAACTGACACGTCCGTAACATTGATTTATTTTCCTCAGAAACAAAAAACGAATTTACTGAAGAAAACAAAAAAGGCATATAGCCTATGTTTTGCGAATTGCCAACCTTTCTCCATCCGGGAGATATTGTTGCTTTTATACAGATACTTTTTTCAGGGTTTTAGAAAAATATAAATAGATTGTACAAGTTATTGGTAATGAATACATTCTGAGAATTTATGTTTCAGGGTTTGACTGCAAATGTCACGTCCATAACGCTGAAACTGCGTCATGCTAATCTTTGAAATACTTGCTTTTTTGTACAAAGTTGTAATGGTAGTTTTTGAAACACTGCAATATTTTTTTAACTGTTTTTTTTTTTTTTTTTTTTTTTTTTTTGCAAATGTTCATTAAATAGTAATATAAATATGTGCTCCACATTTTCATTGTTTGATTGTAATGTTTCATTTTATGTTTATTTATTTATTTTTTATAAAGAGATATAGAACTGAGTAAAATGCATTGGTCCGGCCCTCTGCAACCGCACAAGGCTATCAGGTGGCCCCTAGGGAAAATTAATTGCCCACCCCTAGTCTATGGCAATGACAGCGTTGGCCTTATTAGGGGACATTGCCAATCGCAGAATCCGAAGAGAACAAGTTTTTAGGGACCAAAGTGATTTTCTGGACCACGATGATCATACGATACAGTTGACCAGCCAAACATTAAAGCGCAATTTGCAGCGATAGCCGGTGTTCCTAATGTCGATCGGAGCGATCGACTGCACTAAAAGATTTGTGTTTATCTATTTATTTATTTGTGCGTGTAATTATTGAACTTCACATCAGGAAATTGCGGTTATGCACTGAAGACGTGACTGTTAACTCCCCTCACCAACCCACAAACGGACCGAGAGCGCAGATACAACACTCTCAGAAAAAAGGTACAGTTCTGTCGCTGGGGCGGTACCCTGAGGTACAAAGTGAAAAGGTACAAATATGTACTTTTAAAGTACTAATATGCACCTTTAAGGTACCAATATGTACTTTCAAAGTACTAAATTGTACCTTTAAGGTATTAATATGTACCGTTTAGGGGTAGGTAAGGTACAAAGATGTACCTTTTCACTTTTGTACCTTAGGGTACCGCCCCAGCGACAGAACTGTACCTTTTTTTCTGAGAGTGAATGATGCCCATTCTCGCACTCGGTCAGTTGTAGATATCTATATCTATGTATTTTTTTAAGTTCATTTACAGAGCGAGTTTCAGATCCCACCGCGTTGACGGCGTCCACCAAACTCTCCCACTCATTTCTTTTGTTATTAATTCCGGAGGACAAAGTTCCAAATAAAATATTCTTTCTAGTTTCTTCCTCGGATAGTAGCACCTCCAATTCACTTTCAGTGAAGTTTCGCTTCTTGCTGCTTGTGGAAGTAGACTTATTACCATATTAAAATTTATTGATTTAGGGGAGGAGACCGGTTGGGGTTTTGTGCTCGTGCATGTGCGCTCAATTTCACGTTAATTGGGATGTACAACGACAATATGCGTGGGATCCTGCGTACGCAGAGTTTCATACATCTGATTTTTTTGGTAGAATTAATTACGCAGAATTACAGCTTGTCCGTACGCTATGTTTTAGTATGAATTCAACGCAAGTCTTTGTACATGAGGCCCCTGGACTGGTGCCACTAACACTAAGCTAACAGAGAAAGAGAGAGCTGCGGGGTCGGAGAAGAGAAAGAATACGGCGGCCGAGAGTAGACAAGCAACAAAAATTAAGTGAAACTAAAAATAACAAAATCTGTTTTTATCAAATCATAGTCTATATATAAAATGAATGAACACGCGAATAATTCAAATAGTCTAATTAACAGATCAACAAAACGAAAGGAAAGTGACATGCTGCTGTTTGGTTCATGTTCGTGAGGCGCGGCGCTCTACGAAAGAAAAACGAGATGACAGAAATAAAAGTAAACATACTGCAGTTTCGAATGATCTATGACCAAAAATGACTGAGTATTTGTTTTTGTTGTTCTGTTCGATCGCGCCGGCGACTCACGCACACACAGCATTGCAAACGTTGTAGCCTGTTCATTATCAGAATAAAATACAGTCAACCAAACATGTACACTGATCAATTAAAATAGTGCGTACTGCGTAATACAATCCGTGCCGCTGAGGTCAGGCCAAACACATATTTGCTCATGAGGATGTTTTTACGCGCGTTAAATACAAAGCCTGGTTTACTAATAAATAATAGTTTAACATTTAATTGGATTCATGCCGAATGAGAGCTGCGTGAGGCCAACGGCACATCCTGATTTTGCTGAGTTAGATGTGTTCCTGGGTCAACATATTTTGTTGACCCTGGAACAACATTTTAATCCAAAAATTTAATCTTGACAACATCCCTACACGTAAACCTAACCTTACCCATGAGTAATCCCTAAAATCAGAGGAAATGATAGATGAATGACACTAATGTACAAGCACCAAACACTGATTGTAAGCCTAAACTTCACAAAAACTATAAAGTGATTTTTGAAATCTGATTGGTTAATCACAATGTTGTTCCAGGGTCAACAAAGATGTTGATCCAGGAATATGTAGTACTTGGTAAAATCAGGTTCTGCGAGAACGACGCCTTTGCGCTTAATCAATAAATGAGCCTTTCGTTTTGACTTGTTTAGTAACTTAATTCTTGTTTTTTTTTCCGAAAACCGTTCAAAAATGTCTATAGGCTAAGTATTGTGTTTATTGTTTGTACATTATAACATTTCGCTTTATTTACCGGCGTTATTTATAACTGTAGTAATTTTGTGCTTATCTGTGTTTAACCTAAACTACAAGTAGCCTAACGCTAATGTAGACTTACCTAAATATGATTTTATATTTTTAGGCTATATAGACCTACCTCATTACCCTCCACTGGATGTATAATGAGCAGCAATAAACTACATTTTGGTATTTTATTATGCCTAATCATACTTTTCGGTGAATTTTGGTGAAAGTAACTCAAAAGTAGTGTAACGCATTACAATTCAGAGACAGTAATATTGTAATGTAACTAATTACTTTTAAAAGACAGTAACTAGTAATGTATGTATTACGTTTTGGAAGTAACTTGCCCAACACTGGTTATGTGTGTAGTTGTATGTGATTTCTACTGTTATTGGTTTGTCCTCCAGAAAGAGTTGAAGGAGACACAGATGAAGTTCGAGCAGAGAATCCAGCAGAGACAGAAAGACCTTGAGCAGCTGAGAGAGGCTGTGGCATCTCATAAGGTGAGTCTGCAGAAGTTTGAGAAGTCTTAGTTTGGACTCTTTTCCAGTGCTGGATCTCTTTCAGTCTCACTGAAGTATTGTGATGTGTGTGTGTGTGTGTGTGTGTGTAACAGCGCTCTGCACAGACAGCAGTGGAGGACAGTGAGAGGATCTTTACTGAGCTCATCCTTTCCATTGAGAGAAGCCGCTCTGAGGTCACACAGATGATCAGAGATCAGGAAAAGGTTGTAGCGAGTCACGCTAAAGAACTCATGGAGAAACTGAAGCAGGAGATTAATGATCTGAGGAGGAGAAACACTGAGCTGGAGCAACTTTCACACACACATGATCACATCCATTTCCTGCAGGTAACAGAAATCTAGAAGAACAGCATAGTGAACTTGAGCAAGATCATGCAGGAGACGCATAGAGAAACATTTCATGAGAGCAGAATGAGCAGTTAACTGGAAGTCAGATGTAGTAAAGTGTTAATATTATAATGATTAGCCAGATAGTCATCTAATCAGCATCTTTTTAAAAAGATGGAACTTACAAATGGATTTCCTTCTTTTTTTCTTTTTTTTTTTTTCATGTCATGGTGGAAAAAAAAATCTATTATTTCCACTAGAATATTCAGTAATCATCACCAAAATTCAGATGATTGTCAGCCAGTGGTGTCACTAGGAGTTCTGGGCCCCGTGCACCGAATTTACTATTTATTATAGTGTGATTTGCAATATTACATTTAAAGTTAATGTATTTTACATGTACATATGTGGGTCAAAAACATTCTTAAGTGCAGCTAACTGCATTTAATGTAAATGTAAACGTAAACTATAAAACGTTTTAATTTAATTGTAGCTAACCTGCAGTTAAGTCGCTGAAGTATTACATTTAGTTCACACTTAAATATATTCTTTCAAATGGTATTATTTCTGTAATAAGTACTATTTTTAAAAAAATATATTAAAGTAATGTATAAGTGAAAGTGCTGAACTGAGTTACTGAAGAATGTCAACAAGAGCCGCACAAATCAAGTTATTGTGTGAAGTGTGGAGGCAATGAGTTGTGATTTCTGTTTTCTGTAGAGTTTCCAGTCTCTTTCAGCAGCTCCTAAATCCACAGACGTTCCCAACGTTCTCTTCAGTTCTCGCTTCTCTTTTGATAACATAAAAGAATCTGTCCATCAGTTCAGAGTCAAACTGGAGGATTTCTGCAAAGAGGAGATCAAGAAGATCTGTAATAGAGGTAAAGTCCTGGAGATTCAGCTGCTCTCAGAAACAAGTCCATCATCATTTATAATATCATGTACAATCATAATATAAATGTCTTGGTCTCTTGACAATTACACTGTTAATGTCTGTTGATTTCCACAGTCACATTCACCAGCATTGTTCCCAAGACCAGGAATGATTTTCTACAATGTAAGTGACTAAAAAAGCAAGCAGAAAAACTCAGTGTGTTCATGTACAGTATTTCCTGTAGAAGGTGAAAGAAAATCATGAAAGAATAGTTTTATAGTTGATCATTCAAACAGTGATTTGCACAGGATATCTGCTCAGTTGTACTGATGCACTGCTGATAACACTGAACAGATAAAGAGTTCAGCTACATTAATCAAACAGATTTATAATTACTGATTCTGATGTGTTTTTTTCTCCATCAGATTCCCATCAGTTCACTCTGGATCCAAGCACAGTGAATAAACACCTCCTGTTGTCTAAGAGCAACAGAGCGGTTACTAACACTGGCATGGAACATCCGTATCCTGATCATCCAGACAGATTTGATTTGTATTACGCTTATCAGGTGTTGTGCAGAGAGAGTGTTTGTGGACGCTGTTACTGGGAGGTTGAGTGGAGTAGGAGTGTGTATATATCAGTGTCACATAAGAGCATCAGCAGGAAGGGATCAGGGAATGAGTGTTTTTTTGGACATAATGATCAGTCCTGGAGTTTGTTTTGTTTACCCTCCAGTTACTCATTCTTTCACAATGACAAACAGACTAATCTCCCTGTAGCGTCCTTCAGCTCTAAAATAGGAGTGTATGTGGATCACAGTGCAGGAACTCTGTCTTTCTACAGCATCTCTGACACAATGAGCCTCATCCACACAGTCCAGACCACATTCACTCAGCCGCTCTATCCTGGGTTTTGGGTTGATATTGGATCATCAGTGTTGATGAATCAGAATAGATTCTAGAGAGATTAACCTATAAGACTTTGAGCTGCATGATGAAAATCAGTGTGAGAGAGTCATGGTGAGTGAAGATGTGTATCTGTGCTTTTCTCAAGATATATTTGTGTCATAATTATTTGCTTTTTATTGTAGTGACACATAAATTATTTCTGTTATTACTGTCAAAAGTACATTTCAAGTTGGCGCCAATAGCCTTGTGGGCAGTATGCTGATATACAGTGCCATTGTGCTACAGGCGTGCCGAGTTCGAATCCCAGCTTGAGGACCTTTCCTGATCCTGCCCCCTTCTCTTGTTCGCCGTCCATACACCTGTCTGCCGTTGTTTGACCCTGCCTGCCTGACCATGTCTATGTCTCGTCCCAACAATAAAAGTTTGCATATGGATCCTCTCGTCTCGCTTCCTCTGTTACAGAATACTCGGCCAATAAAGGATCCAGCAACTTTTCATCCGGACGCCACGCAGGTACGGACACTGCTAGACTGTTGTTAGCCCTCGAGCAGGGCACACAATCGCTGGAGGGCTACATTCAAGAGTTTCTGGACATTGCTCACTATTCAAACTTTCCGGACTATGTGCTGATTGACCTTTTCATCGAGGGAGTCAATCAGCCGCTAAAATCAAAACTCAGACGCGAGGGTCCGCTCTCATCACTTTGTTTGTTTTTGGACTTTGCTTTAATGTGTGTGGGCTCGTCGTTTACTGTGGGGGTCGCGGAGGAGGAACGCGACAACGCGGTAATGGCGGCCGCGCCGGAGCGCGACGCCACGGACACGCTGGCCGCCTGGCTCGTTCGTGAAATGGCGGCCACACTAGAGCGCGCTCGTGCAATGGCGGCGACTACGGATAGCGCTCATGCAATGGCGGCGTCAACAGAGCCCGTTCGCAAGATGGCGGCCGCGCCGGTGCGCGCTCACAAAATGCCGGCGAAAACGTCACGTCACAGCTGCCATACCAGAGTCAAGTAAAGTTTCCGAGCCCAGGCAAGTTACAGCTGCGTTTCCTGAGTCAAGTCAAGTTTCCGAGTCAAGTCAAGCCAAAGCTGTAGTTCCAGAGTCAAACAAGTATACAGCTGCTGTTCCAGTATCAAATAAAGCCACAGTCACTGCTCCAGAGTCTAGTCAAGCTACAGCTGCTGCTTCCAAGTCCAGTCAAGCTTCCAAATTCAGCAACGTCAAGGTCGTCGTTCCTGCGTCAGCCAAGCCGCAGCCTGCTAACGCCTCGTCAGCCAAGCCGTGGCCTGTTCTCGCATGTCTTCTGCTCCTGAGTCTGCACCCATCATGGCCGCCCGTCCTGAAGCGGTTACTGAGTCAAGTCACATTACAGCAGCTGTTCCTACTCAGTCTAGTCAAGTCACAGCCGGGGTTCCTGAATCAAGCAAAGTTCAAGCTATGGTTCCCAAGCCAAACCGATTCAAAGCTGCCGCTCTTGAGTCAAGTAATGTCAAAGCTGCTGTTCCTGAGCAAAGTACGGTCAGGACTGAGGTTCTGGTATCAACCAAAATCAGAACGGATCCTCCTGAGTCAAGTCAAACCGCAACTGGTCTCCATGAACCAAGTCAAGTCACAGTCGATCTCCAAGAACCAAGTCAAGTCACCGCAGATCTTCACGAATCTAGTCCAGTCATCACTGAACTTCACAAGTCAGGTCAAGCCACAGCTGATCTCCATGAGCCAAGTCAAGCCTTGGCCGGCCCCCACGAACCAAGTCAGGTCACAGCTGATCCCTGCAAACCAAGTCACGTCCCATCCGACGGCCCAGAGCCAAGTCACGTCTCATCTGACCGCCCAGAGCCAAGTCACGTCACAGTTGGTCTTCATGAGACGAGTCCAGCCACAGCTGATCTTCGTAAGTTCAGTCCAGTCACAGTTAATCATCGCGAGCCAAGTCAAGTCACACTTGGTCACCATAAGTCAAGTCAGAGCTGTTGTTCCTGTGTCAAGTCGAGTCACGGCAGTATCTTCTGAGTTAAGCAAAGTCACAGTCGAACTCCACAAACCAAGTCAAGTCTCAGTTGATCTCCCAGAGCCTCGCCATGTCTCGTCTGAGGACCCAGAGCCTCGCCGTGTCTCGTCCGACATCCCAAGGGCACGGCCTGTCATGATGGCCAGCGTGCTGGACCCACCACTGGTGTCAGTGCGGTCAGCCAGCCTTCCAGTGGCATTAGCGCCTTCTGGATTCACCAATAAGGAGACCCTATCTTCCACTGCTGCTCTTCCTTTTAATGGCAGTTGCCATTTGGTGTGTGTGGGCTGCACACTGTGCTCCTGAGGTCACGTCTGTTCACAAGTCAGCCTCTGAGGTCACGTCTGATCACAAGCCTGCTCCAGAGATCCCGCCTGGTCTCAAGTCTGCCCCAGAGGTCCCGTCTGACCACGAGTCCGCTCCAGAGGCCTTCCCCGTCAGAGAAGCCGCGCCCATGCCTCCTGAGGTGTCGGTATTCGCCGTAGAACCTCCTAGGGAGGCGGCGTTAACTTGTGCACTCTCTGCTTCTCCCCTTATTCTGTCTGCCTCCTCTGTCCCTGCTCTCCCTAGGTCCCAGTCTATGACGCGGGTTCCTGCTCCGCCCTGGAGGGCTCCTGCTGCGCCTCCTGCTCCGCCCTGGAGGGCACCCACACTTCCTGTTCCTCCCTGGAGGGTTCCTGTGCTTCCTGCTCTGCCCTGGAGGGCTCCTGCCCTGCCGGTTCTGCCAGAGTCACTGGGTCCTCCTCACGGACCTGGCCCTCCAGCCCTTGCCCTATCTCACCCCCGCCCCACCGCTCCCCTGGACTATGGTTCCTTTGTAGCGTCTGGAAGCCGCTCTATTGGAACTCTCGCCTGTCTGACCACTCCACTGCCTCGCCCGTTCAGATTACGTTCGCCGCTGGATTGACCCTCGCCTGTTACGGATTACTCTTGTCTCACCATCCATACACCTGTCTGCCGTTGTTTGACCCTGCCTGCCTGACCATGTCTATGTCTCGTCCCAACAATAAAAGTTTGTGTATGGATCTGCTCGTCTTGTCTCGCTTCCTCTGTTACACACAGGGTTCATTAAAAAGATTTATCCCACATATCTGTTGAATGCTTAACACTAAGTAACAGACATTTAAAAGGCTTGTTTATTTTATTAGTAGAAATGACAAATTAAAATCTTTCCAGAGTTACATTTAATTTAAACTCAGCAAACAAAAGAAATGTCACTTTCAACTGCTTTTATTTCCAACAAATTTAACATGCACATATTTGTTTTAACATGAAAAGTTCTCCCTGTTTTCCCTGATCAAACCTGTATATTAATCATCTGCCTGCAGATCTGCTGAGCAACCACCTTGTGGTTTATATAGTCATTCAGTTTAATATAAATAACTTCTTTTGATAAACCACTAGGTGCCCCTCACAGAGCTGAGCAACATTTTTGATTACTGGATGGCAATTAAGAATTAATATACAAGAAATGTCAACATGGTCATCAGGTTTATGTGTGAGTTCATGAAGCTTGAGTGATGCAAAAGTTAAAGCAAAAAATGAATCAAATGCTAAGCCATTCTGACATATACATTTTTAGTTAAACTTTTCAATTTAATTGTTCTTATAATATATTGAAAAAATGCAAAATAAACACAAGTCTTAGAATGTTGGACCCCACAGTATTTTTATAATGCAATTTATGAACATACAGTTGTTGAGTTTCAATAAGTATGTTTTGTTTTTGTTTTTGTTTTTTTTTATACAAAATATTTACTGACACAAGAAATTGTAACACATAACTTGTGTATCCAATTATATTTAAAACAAAATAAAAAACACACACAAAAAATGTATATTGTAATATAATATGGGTTATCAGCCATCCTGGTTTTTAGGTATCAGGCAATTTTTTTTTTTTTTTTTTTTAACTTTCACTTGAAGCAGCTGGAGGATCTGTGGTGCTGGAGTGAATATCTGTGCTGGCCCTTGACTTGATCACTCGTTATCTGGCAGTCATAGTTTTGTTTTGTTCTCTTTTTTTTTTCTCCAACTGCTCACATCTCACATTTTTTCAATGCAAAAGCCCATTCTGTGTGAATGAACCCTGAACATTCCACTGACCATCTTCTGTGTTCAACAGAATAAAATACAGGTTAGGAACCACATGTGTGAACTATCCAGTTAAGTGATGTGTCAAGCATTTTCTCTCTTAATTTTAGAAGTAGTGAAAGTTTGCACATCAAGCGTAACTTAAATTCAGTATTGATTGTGCGGCCTGAAGCAGAGAAATCTGACCAACCTAAAGATATAAGATGACTGAAAACATTCTCTACATCAATAACATAATAATATTAAACACATGATTACAGTGTTACATTACAATGAGGGGGCTACAAAGGTTTTAATGTCATTCATGTCACTGAGGCAATAAAAATACGTCAGTGTAAAAAAAAAAATTTAGATATTCACATTTCTTATTAACTGAAAAAGTGGTAAAGAATTTTTGCCCCACACTACAATCAAATTTTGGTCAGAGTTTATTGATTTCACAGTAAATTATTGTTGTATTTGAAAAAATATTGGAAAGAAATGCTAAGGATTGATGTTTCAAACATGAAGAAGCCATTCTTGTGGTAGCTGTAGTTCTTCAGCTTTCCTTGCAGACACAGCCAGGTGTGTTGAAACATTCCTGTCTTCAGATGCACATAAGAAACTCGCCATGTGTCGGACGTTCATTATTACCGTATGTCACTCATTCAAGGTTCCAAACATAACGTGGAGATAGTGTAAACATCAATAAACAATAATAAAAATAAAAACAGTACTATATCTTATTTATATACACAGTAAATCACAACTAGAAGGAACCCAATAAAAGATTAATTATTGACGCTCAAACACGGAAGCAGGAAACTATTTCTGGGAAAGAGAAACTGATGTACTGATGAGTTGAGCTTGTGTGTTTGTCTCTCTGCATTTAGTAAAATGGCAGAAGCAAGATTTTCTCAGAATGAGTTCATGTGTTCAGTGTGTTTTGATCTCCTGAAGGATCCAGTTACCATCCACTGTGGACACAGTTACTGTAAGAGCTGTATTACAAACTGCTGGGATCAGGAGGATGAGAAGAGAGTCTACAGCTGCCCTCAGTGCAGACAGACCTTCAGCCCAAGACCTGTTTTGGCTAAAAACATCATGCTGGCTGAATTGGTGGAGAAACTGAAGAAGACTACACTTACTGCTGACTGTTACGCTGGAGCTGGAGATGCTCAGTGCGACGTCTGTACTGGAAGAAAACACAAAGCTGTCAAGTCCTGTCTGGTGTGTCAGGAATCTTACTGTCAAACTCACTTTGACTGGCATAAGGATTTCTTCTCTCGTAAACCACACAAAGTGATTGATGCCACTGGACAACTGCAGGACATGATCTGCCGTAAACATGCTAAACAGCTGGAAATGTACTGTATCACTGACCAACAATGCATTTGTGTGCTGTGTAAGCTGTGTATCAACTGCAGCTCAGAGGACAGAGAAACAGGTATGAAATTACAAGAATTGTTCATCCAAAAATAAAAATTTGTCAGTATCATGTTGTCCCAAAACTGTATTACTTTCTATCCCCTGTGGACCATAAAAGAAAATATTTTTAAAAATCCTAAAGTCAACGAGGTACAATAGTTTCAAGCTCAGATAAATGTAGCATTAAAATAATCTAATCAGCTCCAGTGGTTTAGGCCTAATCCATGTGACTGTGACAAGTAGAACTAATGAGGCTGGTTGATATGGCACCATATTTGGGCTTTGTATGCTTCAAAATGTTCAGCAATAGGCAGAAAGTCAAGAAGGTTTAGAACGACACTGAATCAAAGTTAGTAAAATTGATGATCGTTAAAATTTTACTGTATACTGTGATGTAATACAGACACTTCGGCTTCATAATTATTTAATTTCAGGTAACTATAAATCTGTGGCATGAATTTATTATCTTGCCATGCTAGATCTTTACCTACTCCACCAATACTGGATTCATGTATTCAGTTCATGGATTCAACTTTCGTTTTATGTGACATCCACCGTTATTGGTTTGTTCTCCAGAAACTGCTGAAGGAAACACAGGTGAAGTTCGACCAGAGAATCCAGCAGAGACAGAAAGACCTTGAGCAGCTGAGAGAGGCCGTGGCATCTCATAAAGTGAGTCTGCAGAAGAAGAGAAGCTTGAGAAGTCTCAGTTTGCACTCTTCTCTTTCAGTCTCATTGAAGCTCACTTCATTGAGAGAAGCCGCTCTGAGGTCACACAGATGATCAGAGATCAGGAAAAGGTTGTAGCGAGTCACGCTGAAGAACTCATGGAGAAACTGAAGCAGGAGATTAAGGATCTGAGGAGAAGAGATGCTGAACTGGACCAGCTTTCACACACACATGATCACATCCATTTCCTGCAGGTAACAGAATGAAAACAGAGAGTTTTTTTTAAAGATTTATTTTTGGTGTTTTGGTGCCTTTGTTTTAATAGGACAGTTAGTTGACAGGAAGCAAGGTGGTGGAGGCAGGTTGTCTACAGCTATCGGCGCAGACACAGAGAAACATTTAATGAGAGCCAAATAAGCAGCTGATTTCTGTTAGATTCAGACTGAAGTGATTTTAAATAATCATCAGACTTGTCTAATCAAAACATTTAAATTTAATTGCAGTTAACATGCCTTTGTTGCAATTGTGTCTCTGAAAATATTCTATTTAGTCCATACTTAAGTATATTCTTTTAATTTATATGATTTCCGTAATAAGTTCTCATTTTAAAAGTATGTTTAAGATATTTACAAGTATGCATTCATGCCATATGTTATATAGAATTAGTATTAGAAGCATTAGTAGCAGACTCTATGAAAATCAACCAGGGGTGCGTTGAGAGGGGGTTCAATCTTCAGGTGGCTGGCAGGAGCCGCCACTGACAGGTCACGTGACCTGTCAGTGGCTAGTGGCAGCTGCCAGTGGCGGGGTGGCAATATGCCTCAACAAATATCAGCAACAACAGATTTTCGGCAGATATTGTGTTTTGTGCTTAATTTCTTATTGTGAACCTGTTCAGTTCTTTACTTTTAGCGCGATTATAGTGTTTAAATGGCGGTGATTCCGAGTGGTTGGTTAATGCTGCTTCTACTGGTCGCTCAGTCAGCCAGCCGCGAAAGCGCTCCGAGTTCAACGCGTTCTGAAAAAAAAATTACAGGTTCCAAAAAATATTTGGCAGCACAACTGTTGATATTATCCAACATTGATCATTCTAATAATAAATCAGCATATTAGAATGATTTCTGAAGGATCATGTGACACTTAAGACTGGAGTAACAGCTGATAAAAATTCAGCTTTTCATCACAGGAATAAATTCTATTTTAAAGTATGTTAAAATAAAAAACATTATTTTATATTGTAAAAACATTTTGCAATATTACTGGTTTTTTTCTATATTTTTAATCAAATAAATGCAGCCTTGATGAGCATAAAAGATTACTTTAAAGACTATTACAAGTCTTACTGACCCCAAACTTTTGAACGGTTGTGTATATATATATATATATATATATATATATATATATATATATATATATATATATATATATATATATATGTATATATATATAATTTTTTTTTTTTTTTTGCTATTTAACTTCTAAAATGTAGCTATATTGAAAATGGCACCTGATGACTAATTTACTATTTTCTGCTCCATGTCATTTCGCATTATTTGATGTTTGATTCATCGCGGGTTCCCTCTTACGTGTTACTCCGGGGTTCCCGTAGGCATTTCTGCACATGCGCACTATTCAAAAACGTCGCTTGCAGAGCAAACTTAAAAATACATAGATTAAAATGCATTTATATTTAGATCGAGTGAAAGATATAGGTTGTACTGCATGTTAGCTTGCTTACTGTGCCCAAGAGCATAATTTATTGAGCTCATATGTCTTACTAACAAGGAACTATGCTTCTAACCACAGGTGGAGAGCTGTAGTTCCAACCACGTAAGTTTGTGACGCTGTTTGCGATGTTCGTTTGAACTGTGGTTTCGGGAAACACCGAATCGTTTAACTATGTTGGTAACGACGGAACTTGCGACCATAGTTGGCTAACGATGCTTTTGGGAAACGCACCCCTGGAGGATTTCTGCAAAGAGGAGATCAAGAAGATCTGTGACAGAGGTAAAGTCCTGGAGATTCAGCTGCTCTCAGAAACGAGTCCATCATCATCTAATATCTATTATATTACAAATGACTTGCTCTCTTGACAATTACACTGTTCATGTCTGTTGATTTTCACAGTTACATTTACCAGCATTGTTCCCAAGACCAGGAATGATTTTCTACAACGTAAGTGACTAAGAAAGCAAGCGGAAAAACTCAGTGCGATCATGTATTTGTCTGTATAAGGTGAAAGAAAATCATGAAAGAATAGTTTTATAGTTGATCATTCAAACAGTGATTTGCACAGGATATCTGCTCAGTTGTACTGATGCACTGTTGATACACTGAACAGATAAAGAGTTCAGCTACATTAATCAAACAGATTCAAATTAGCTGATTCTGATGTGTTTTCTCTCCATCAGATTCCCATCAGTTCACTCTGGATCCAAACACAGTGAATTAGTGACACATAAATCATTTTTATTATTACAATTGACTCTATGCACGATCACTTCCGCGTTTGGTCTCAGTCCGCTCAGCTACATCCGGTGCAGCACCGGAAGCCGTTTTCGCTATTGGCGATAACCGTGAAAATGCCGCAGGAGAGGATGACATACTACACTGGCTGTTTACAAGAGCTTCCCTGGATAACTGTGAATGACGTTAATCGTATCGTGAGGCAATCAGCTTAACAGTAAGAAAGAGAAGGGCTTCAAATTATATATTTCGAGTTACATATTTCTCACAGTTTATATATGCCTGTGCATTATTTGTATTTATTTATTTATTTATTTATCTATCTATCCATCTAGTTACATTTTATGTACATTGTTTTTATCTTATGTGATTTTATTTTATTAATATACATTTTGGATTTTACTTTATGAACGTTACTAACTATAAGTAATATCTCAGTTTCTAGTAAGGATCAGGTGACAGGAGAGATCTGCGTGAGGGCGATATGTTTCAGGTCGATGAGAAAGTCAGAGAAGCCGCATAGTTTGGGAGTAGGAGGACACAATTAAGACTTTAGCTAAGCAAAGTTAACGTTTTAAATAGAGATGCACCGATCGACCTGTGTTGTGCCAGATGTTGCTTGTGCAGCCTGCGTTGTCACAGCAGAACTGTTTTGTGTCTCCGAGCAACACAGCGGTACTTCGTTGCTTAATGAATCCACCTTAAGGAATCAAGTGAGTCATTGATTCAGTAATCCATTCATAAAGGCAGTTGCTTGCCTCGTTTCTGAATGAATCAGCTGTTTGAACGAATCTGTTGAACTCACTTATTCAAACAGCCATTTGCTGCCACCTACTGGTTTGGTTTCAATTTATTTTCATTTCATTGCCTACAGGTGTAGAAAATACAAACAAACAATGCGGAATGCGGAAGTAAATAGGCTGACCTAGATTCTACCGGAAATACGTCAGCAGCGTTTATGCATAGAGTCTA